>BLKR01001729.1:0-255331 GCA_011170035.1 Teleogryllus occipitalis
GAAAAATCAAATGACGGCAAAACGTCATTTGATTAGTCTGTGATCAACGGTAGTGGCTGAACCATTCACCCGATTTTCTACAAAATTGATATTTCCCAATCGATCTGACTGATGTCGTGGTCGTTTGTGTTTGAAACCGATATTTTAATTATGGGATTATTAATGAAGCACCTGGAACATTTCAAAAATTGAAAAAAATGGCTTCATTGATTTTGATTAAATATTATTGTTGGATAGTGTGAAAGACGTTTAAGATAATTGCGCAAGTCTTATTTTCCTTGAAAATTCTGATATTTCGAAAATTGGGAAAAAATCGGCGTCTTTGTACAACTACAATTATGAAGGTAGAGACTTTTTCCTTAATGAAATATGGTCCTTAAACCTTTAAGGACCTAAATCCTAAACCTATCTAGGTTTTGAACTAAAGTTATGCACAATTTTTTGGGAAGATTTGGGTAATTTACGCGTAATTTTGCATGAAAATACGGGTGAGGAAGTACGGTTTACCACTAGTTTCTTCTGTAATATTCCTGGAGGATTTACTATTGACGTAGCTTGTCATTGCTTTCACCAGGAGCGTTGACACGTCAATTTACACTGCCTGAGGTAGTTCAGCGGAAACACAAGTGATGTTGTCTTTGCAACGTCGTTGGCTGCGTGACTTCAAGGGCACCCACGTGGGCTACACACCGCACGTGATTTTCTCTTCATCAAACTTGTCCCCTCTTCTCCCATTTCCCTTCACTCACACATACAAACACTAGTCTACCACGTATGTCGGTAGACCAGTCGAAGATTAGAGCTGGTCTTGTTTTGAAGGTGATCCGCGTAGAAATATTTATGGCAGGGAAAAACCGCGAAACCCGACGCATAGACTGGTGCCAAATCTCACGTTACGGAGGAGAGAAAAACCTCCACTTCCTGGGATGGACAGAATTTAAAGAACTGCTGACCTCAGTAGTTAACTTGCTCGGAAACAATTACTCACTCTGTCTCTCATTGATTTTCACTCTCGCTGACTCTCATTCACTCACTTATTCGCTCTCACTTAATCGCTTTCACTCACTCATTTAATCGCTTTCATTCACTCATTTAATCGCTATCACTCACTCACTTAATTGCTTTCACTCACTCAATCGCTTTCACACACTCAATCGCTTTCACTCACTCACTTAATCGCTTTCACACACTCACTTAATCGCTTTCACACACTCACTTAATCTCTTTCACACACTCACTTAATCGCTTTCACTCTCTCTCTCTCTCTCTCTCTCTCTCTCTCTCTCTCAGTAGCATAAACAGAACAGATATATTCAATTATCTTCCGACTCTTATTTAAATATCTGTTTTTACATTATTCATATTTATTTTAGACAGCTATTTTTTATTAAACTTATCGAAACTAAAATCACATTAATTAGGAACGATAATTTACATTGAAGAATTTTATTAAAATTTTCTTTCAATTTTTAGCTTTTACATCTCCACGTTTCAAGAACTACTTTCTTTCTTCTTCAGAAGTGCAAATCTTTGTCTTAAATTTTAAATCGAAATCTTCATCTGAAATTTAAGGCTCCCACAGATCAGCGCGGAACATCCGCAGCTGGTGCGGCGCGGAAAGTTCCGTCCTAAACGCGGCGACGGAATTCCCTTGTCCGTTCACACCGGAGCGGCAATAATGAGTCAGTTCCGTGACGGTTTTCATCAGATAAAGAAGAGGCGACAGGGGATAGAAATGCTAAGTTAATCGTACGTTTTCTGAGCACATGCGGTATGGTACTTTTTCCTCCTTTTTTTTACGATTTCCCCTCAAACTATTGATATCTCTTTAGAAAACTTAGAAAAGGGGTTAATGATTTTGACCTAGAAAGGAAAAAGTACGGAGAATTTAATACCTTGATGCCACAAAGGATGAGAAACACTTTTAATTTACTAGAACGACTAGTGCCTGTTTCAATGAAATGTTGAATCTCATTGCAGAAGACATAAGAAAATCTGACAATAATCATGCAGCTCTCTCGTCTGAAGAACACACACAAATACACACAGGCATGTATATATAATATATATATATATATATATATATATATATATATATATATATATATATATATATATATATATATATATATATATATATATATATATATATATATATGGAGGTGACGACTGACCAACGGGATGTGCGTAAAATCCTTCTTATTTGCAACGCCGACGTGAACGGATTGCCGGCCGTGTGACGCCGCGAGGAGATTGCTGTGAAGGTTGGGCGGCGGCACACGCCACAAATTGAGGTACCTGAACCGTCGTACAAGGTAACCTGTGCAAATTTCGGAACGGAACCTGAGAGCAGCGACGGGATTCAGTAGCCGGAAACCGCGGAACTGCCAGTGACCAAGAAAGGAAGAAATATGATTTTCACAGAAATTATAGAATGTAAAGATTGGATGAATTTTGAACTGAATAAACAGCGCGCGTATAGTAGTTGGCGCGTATAGTAGTTGGTTGTTAACGGGCGGTCAACATTTCTTCTACATTTGCGATTATATTGGTACATTATTATTTTTTATATCTGTTTAGTGACCTTAATACTCATTAAGAACATATAAGGTTATAATTATATTTTGCCGATCCGGATAGCCAAAATCGCTAAGACAGTAGTGCAGTGGCGACGTCGGTCCGAAGGATCGTGAGTCCGAGTTCCACCTCGGGCATGGTTCTGTGTGTTCTCTATGTGTAATGTACTAGTGGGTCCCCTATTGCTGGCGTCAGGAAGGGTATCTGGCCCCAAAACCACTGCCAAATCAGTATAAAATGGAGTGTGTGGAAAATAAAAAATAAGCCCGCCCCCAATAGCGCCGAACCGTAGAAACGGAAGAAGGCGATTATGAAAAGAAAATGTTCTAATTATATTTATAACCTCGGTGGACCTCGTCGGAGTCCACCGTCTCATCGTACGCCCAACTCCTCTGAAACAGCGGCCACGAGCCATCACCGGCGCGGCGGCGCGAATGCGATGTACTGCCGCGCGTTCTTTTTGTCGCCGCGCCCTGACAGGTTTCGGGGGCTCGTGCTGATGCTGCGGCGCGCACCTCGCTTTCGGCGCGTCGCGCGGCGCCCGGGCTCCCTCGGGGCCGCGCTCACCGCCCCCGCATACGCTCCCCGCGCTCCGCTCTCCCTTCCACTTCCGCTCTCCGCTCTCGCTTCCACTACCCGCCCTCCGCCCTCGCTTCCACTACCCGCCCTCCGCCCTCGCTTCCACTACCCGCGGTCCGTTCTCGCTTCGCTCCCCGCGCTCCGCTCTCCCTTCCACTTCCGCTCCTCGCGCTCCGCTCTCGCTTCCACTACCCGCCCTCCGTCCTCGCTTCCTCTACCCGCCCTCCGCTCTCGCTTATACTACCCGCGCTCCGCTCTCGCTTCGCTCCCCGCGCTCCGCTCTCGCTTCCATTTCCCGCACTCCGCTCTCGCTTCGCTCCCCGCGCTCCGCTCTCGCTTCGCTCCCTGCGCTCCGCTCTCCCTTCCACTTCCGCTCCCCGCGCTCCGCTCTCGCTTTCACTACCCGCCCTCCGCTCTCGCTTCTACTACCCGCGCTCCGGTCTCGCTTCGCTCCCCGCGCTCCGCTCTCGCTTCCTCTCCTCGCACCCCGCGCTCTCCTCGCTCCTGGTTTCGAGCTCCGCTCTCGCTTCCACTCCCGCTCCCCGCGTTCCGCTCTCGCTTCCGTTCCCAGCGCTCCGCTCTCGCTCCCCCTCGCGCGCTCCTCTCTCACTTCCACACTTTTCGCTCCGCTCTTGCTCCCCCTCCCGCGCTCCGCTCTCGCTTCTCTCCCCGCGCTCTGTTCTCGCTTCCGCTCCCCGCGCTCCACTCTCGCTCCCCCTCCCGCGCTGCGCTCTCGCTTCCGCTCCGCTCCCCGGGCTCTGCTCTCGCTTCCGCACCCCGCGCTCCGCTCTCGCGTCCACTCCCGCTCCCCGCGATCCGCTCTCGCCCCCCCATTTCCACGTTCCGCTTGCGGGTGTCAAAGAGGAATTTCTTCGACGCCCATAAAAAAACTCGGGCAAACGCTAGTACACGTCAGAATGCGTCCAACCTCTCCAAACATCTGGGGTGTATGATATCCTATGCAGCTGAGGCCGTAGTTACGAGCGAGATGGGACGAACTATTGTCGAACGCCTTTGGGAACACATCTGCCGTTAGAAGTCGAATCATTTTTCCTTCCTCGTATACATACGTATATACGGAGTAATACACGTAGTATAGAGAAAGTTATGTAATGCTGCGGAAAAACGATTTCGAGATTTAAACGGAAATATACTTTTTGGGATTCCCTGATACCGAAAAAGGGTTTGTATGTCTGCCCGTCTCTGTCTGTCGATCTGGCTCTACTTGAAGCCTTGAAATTTTGAAAACCATTCTTTAAAATTTGGAGGTACTTTACATGAAACCCCCCGGACATTTTAAAAATTTTCTCAAAAACGTCTCAAAATTTTTTCTTTACAATTCTTGTAAGAATAAAGTAAAATACACTTACAGAGGTGGCATAGGTCTGATTTTGGTGGTTAACTCTGAATTTTCAAAAATTGAAAACATTTGAATTTTTTCGGCGCCTTCCTACAACTATAAAATTGAAAGTACAGATTTTTCCGTCAAATGAAATTTGTTGTCCATAATTAGTTCTTTCATTAAGGTCGACTCCTTGTTTTGAAAATTTTAGTAGTTGTTGTGTAATAGTGCGTGCAATATTTTCAATTTAAAAAAAATTACAAAAACAATTTTCTCAAAACCGGCTCCAAATTTTTTCTTTAAATTTTTGGTAGGTGTAGTGCAAGATGTACCATATACGATGACATAAACGCTATATTGCTCCTTTTTTCTTGTTTCAAAAATTACAAAAATGTAATTTTTTTACTTTTGTCACGTCTGTAATATTTACATTAGCGGCAATTTCTTCACATTATTGTTTTTATGAGTAACGCTTTAAATAACGTCAAATAAAGGTTTTCGAAAACTCAACAATTTTCTGTTAAAATAAGCTCAAAATTCCGCATTTTCAGAAACACTCAATCGCCATTTTCTTGAAAACAGCTCTAAATTTATCAATGAAAATTGCCATTTAGATCGAGGTTTTACTCTTATGTAATATTTTTAAAGTAACATTACGGTTATACTATTAGGAAACCGAAAGGTTGAGAAAATTTAAAAAAATGTACTTTGGGTGGCGATAGATGGCAACTGGCAACAGGATGGGGCAAGACCGTTAAAGCAGTCCATACCAAAGAAATTAGAAAAATTTACTACGAGAAAGTCTTTGCCATTATGTAGCACCACTAGTTTATTTGTTACGTCTTCGTTGACGCAACGCCTCTCTGCACCCTTGTTGGGCGTTGAGTGATTGTATGGAGTAATTCTCCGTTATTATTTCTGTCAAGTCTTGTCATGTCGCAGTCAGTCAGCGCCTTTTGGCCCTTCGGCCTGGGACTGGGCGCCTTTAGATAATGGGGGTTTCCAGATAGTCACCCAACCAGGAACTCACGAAGTCGCAAATTTGCAAAGTCGTCGCTTCACAGTATCACAGTTGTCATGTCATTTTACAATAGTACGCGAATTCAGCTAGCGTCACCGGCCATCATAATAATAAATCGGCCGTAGTCCTCACCGTATGGAAGAAAGATCACGCCATTCTTATTGACAACTTCCGCTTGCGTATGTATGGTAATGGGGAATACATATTATTGTAATTTTACTATGATTTTTATGCCCCATGCTACTATCTTCATTTTCTCCATTTTCATTACGCCTTCAGGCAAATTTTTGTTATTGGATCTTCAGTTTAGTTGTTTTTTCTACGTACACATATATGTATTTTATTACGTTTATTTCAATTTGTTTTCTACTAAATTCTCGGTATTTTCTTGAGTCGAGCTTTTATTTGATCTTGGTGTTTACATTTGTACGCGTTTCGCTTTCTTTTGCTTTCGTGGGCTTTACGTTTAACCTCTCATTCCCAATTTCTAGGTAAGTCCTGTTTTTTCTCGCTGGCGACATTGTTTTGCTCCCTTGGATCTCCATTTAAATCCGTTCCTGCTTGTCTGTTGTTCTAACCACTTTGTCCTATTTCAATACGTCCTAGTGGCGCGGCGCCGGGCTTGGCCGCACCCCCTCTCCCGGGCGCCGAGTGCCTTCCGCTCGGTCGCGCTCCGTTTTGTCTGCGCGCTCCCCCGTGGCCCGGGCCCGCGTCGCCAGCCTTTCTCGAGCGCTGCGGTTACCCACGCCCCGTTTCGTCTGTCCACAGCGCTCGAGACCGCCGTGTCGCGTCGCTTCGCCCTCCGCCCAACCTCCATGCGCACGGTTTTACTCCGTGCTCTGGATGGGGTCCACCCCACTTTGCTTTGCCCGCGCGGCTCTCACTTAGGCGTGCTCCACTCCACCCTGCGTACCGGCTGACGAGGTTCAGGCATTAACTGTTGACAGAGCGGTGTCTCTAACCGGGAGGTCCTAGGGTTGGGGGCGCGATGTGGGCAGGATTTTCGCCATTATCGAGATCGAATTCAGCATTATCGACGTTGTTTACACATTATCGACACTATATCCGGTGACAGAATTTTTGGCATTATCGAGGTCGAATGCAGCCGCTGTATGGAGGAGAGCTACGGCTAGCTGCTCTCCTCCATTCAGGGGCTGTACATCGATAGTTTTCAATGGGTCCTCCGATCTGTAGTAGACGAATCTCAGAGTTCTCTAACAACCCCCCAGAGAGCGCGCACGCGATCTTTTCTTCCTCTTCCGTCTCCTATCCTCACCCATTACATACACACACACTTACATGCCCTACACTACCGCGAATGTCGGGACACCAGTCAGAAACGTAGACCTTTGTTCTGTCTGAGACGGTGCCCCGCTGGTGGGAGATACCCGGATGGGGAAAATCTCGTAAGTCGACCAGTAGTACGGAGGCGGATCTCGCCATCGAGCTGTGGAAAAACACGCACTGCAGTTACAGGTCTAATGAACACAGCAGTTGACGCGCCCGGAAACACGATATAATTGAAAAATCAATCCACCCGGCGTTTCTCCTTCCTACTTCGTCTTCCCCACGTCGTATCTCCTCGCCACTCGTCCCGTGTCCGCTCTGTCCTGTTCCATCCCGTCCCTTCCGTCTCGTCCAGTCTTGTACTCAGGTTCCCCTTTTCCCCATTCTGCACAGGCCGTTTCATTTCGCATCGACCGTCTCCATTCGTTCCGTCTCGTCCCACTCCACCGCGTGTCTTGTCGTTTCGTTTCGTTTCGTTTCGTCTCGTCCCATCCCCGTCAAAACTCGTTCTGTCCCACTCCGTTGCACCGTTCCCCCTTCCCGATTAATCTCTTTGTCCTCACCTTCCCACCCCACCTCGTTCTATGCCCGCTCCGTTCCACCCCGCCCAATCCAGTCCCACCCCGCCCCACCCCGCCCCGTCCATCCCGCCAAATTTGCCCCGCCGATTCTCGTCCCATCACAATTCCTCCAGTATCCTCTCCGTCCCGTCCCATACCGTCTCGTACTACTCCATCTATTTCGTCTCGCCTCGTCACTTCTGTCTCTGTCCCATAGTCGCTCGGAAACTAGCCGCTAGGAAGGTTTCCGAACCACTAAATGTGCTGCTGAATTTCAAATTCATGGCTGTTTTGGATATGTGTACAAAGTTGAATTTTATTTAACTGGAATTATTCAGTTATCTTGTAATATATTTTGCATTAGTATCAATTTTCTACTTCTGTTTTTCGTGCAAATTATGAACTGTGCAAATAAGACTGTTACGCATGTACTCATATCCTGCAGGGAGACAACCCTTGGCATTTGGCGACTGCGGGTTGGTCTACATCGGACCTGTCGTCCCTGAGTCGCGCCACGCTGGCTGGGTGTCTGCTGCCCTCGTCGCTGCTCGGGTGCTCCCGGTTTCACCCTCAGGCTCCCTGTCGTGCCCCCGCCCTCCCTCCTCTCGCCCCGACACGCCGCCACCTCCGGGGCCACAGTCACCCCCGCCGCCGTTGGCCAGTTCGGGATCACCGTTTGCTTCCGACCGCACCGAATTACCTAGAGTTGACATCTGTTTGCTCCGCTGGAAAAGCAGCCGAACCCGTAGTATGCCACCCTCTATCCCTCCCTTACCTATCTCACCCTCTCACGCCCCGTTCTGCACTTCTCTGCACTCGCTCTTTACTTCCCCGCCTTTCCCTCTACCTCGTCGCCCGTCCCTGCACTCCTCTTCTTTATCATGACCTTCTCTGCTCTGTTCCACCATGTATTGCTCTTCCCCACCTCGCCTCCCTGCCTTGTCTGGCCACCGCTCAGCTGAACCACCGCTCTCCCTCTATCTTCCCCCTCCGCCCTTCCACCAAACTTCCGGTCGAGTTTCGCAAGCTTAACTTCGGAAACGTTTTCACCTAATCTGGGGCTTCTCTCTGTTGCTCCAATTGTATCACTTGGCCGATCAGAAATCCGTAAAGCGGCAGAGCCCGCGGCCGAGGCCGCACGCGGTCAGAATGTCTCGCGCAGGAGAAGCAACAAAAGTGAATAGTTTTCGCGGCATGGGGTTTCGCCCCAGATTAGGGGTCGTGAATCGGGATATTGAGAGGAAGAGTCGATCACCGGAAGGGTCGAAAATACAAAACAAAGCTATGATAAAGGTTGATTGCGCTCATTAGATGTTTACGGTCAAGTCAACTACCATGGTCATTATTCACGTTAGTGAAATAAATCTTTTTTCCCGGGACTTTGCGGTATTTCGCTCCTGCTAGTCCGGCAGATCCTGCTCCTACCTACATACCAGCTCGCGTAGGACGTCCCCCTCCAGGTATCACCGTGAATGGGTCATCGCCCCGTCCGGGGCAAGTTCGCAACTCTCGACTGATCTCTTAATATTTGGCAGTGTAGTACACGTAAGCGTTAAGAGATTGTGAGTTAAGAGGAAGGAAAGGACGAGGAAGAGGGAGGAAAGATCGCGCGCGATCTGTAACCCGTTTGTTAGGATATTGCTTTCGCGTTCTCCTGGCATTGATAGGAGAAATCACGGAAAACTATTGATCAGTGCAGCCGGCCATTAGAATTTTTCTCCAGATAGCGGCTGAATTCGAGCTAACTATATAGATAGCTAGTGATGTAATCCGCCACTATTGGGACTCGAATTTTAGGACATCCGGCCAGAGTCGCTATCCACATGGCTCTGAGCTAACTCAGCCGAAGTTATGTTAAAGAGAGAGAGTATGGAAAAGAGCGGAGAAATATGGTAGAGCAAGTAGTAGAAAAGGGATGAGATATGCAATCAAGATCGGAAGAGTGAGAGCACGATGCATAATGAATAAGCCAATCCGACAGAGCGCAAAGGTGGAAAAGTGAAGATTGGAGCGTGATGCGAGAAATTACTTGGAGCGGTCGAGTGTAATGTCGGAGACGCTCTTGAACGTAAGTGCATTTGCAAATTTACTCTCAAAGAGCATCATAGAGGGTATCTGCTTTGTCTTTTGCCTTCAATTATCGGAGGTGATTTTCAGGACAAAGAAACTACCAGTATTGCATCAGTGCTTGTGAAAATCTAATTTCAGGAAGAATAGAACGTCGATTTAGTTGTGATAGATTTTTCTTTTGCACACCACAGAATAAATGGAACACACGCGACGTTGGTTTCGAGAGAATGAAATATAAATGACGAAAACAAAATGTTTTTCCCCATTCCTTTATTAAGTTCAAATATTTCATTCTAGAAACTACTGCGGTAGATAACTTATTATTTATTGTTATTTGCTATTGTGCATTATTTTTTTATTTACTATTGAGATCAGTTATGGCTGAAAATGTTCACAGGCAGCCCGATAAGTATTTAGAATGACATATTTCTGCATCGATTTCGAGTGCCTTGGATGACATCGAATTTCTCGAGATTTCTTTGATGTGTTGTTCTGCGAGACCGTGCAGTTGCGGGTGGGTACAACTTCATATTAAATTCCTATCATGAAGCTATCAGTTTCAGCAAACGTCGTCTTCATCCTTTAACCCCTTGACTGAACTGGAAAGTGTGTACATAATTATGAAAGGCTTAAAATATATGAACGTGTATTTGCTTCAATGACCATTCATGCATTTGGTTTTGTATTTGACAAAGTTATATTTTGGGAAGTTAACTAACATATAACATAAATATATTTTTTCAGATGGTATTATAAATATAATGTATTATAAATATATTATAAATTATAATTTATTTTATAATTTATAATTTGATTAGATAATTTATAATTTAACATTATTTTATAATTTATGATTTGATTATTATTTGATTTATTTTCGTTAAAGAACAGTAAACACTGTATGCAACACT
Organism: Teleogryllus occipitalis; assembly: GCA_011170035.1. Taxonomy (NCBI): domain Eukaryota; kingdom Metazoa; phylum Arthropoda; class Insecta; order Orthoptera; family Gryllidae; genus Teleogryllus; species Teleogryllus occipitalis. Next base: position 10,348 of record BLKR01001729.1, read on the forward strand.
GTATGGGGGAGAAGTATAATCTGCTCAGGTTTTATGACAGATTTTTGTTTCTCAAGAATGTGGTTCCGGTACGAAGTGGCGTTTTTAATTAGATAATACTTTTAATAATTATGGTAATAATGATTTTGATAGAATGTGAGCATGGTGAAGTGCACTAATAATAACACTCTTTTCGATGAAGGCCAGGGCGAGGGCGTGCGGGAGTGTTGGCGGGGTGGGATGCGGCCGGGCGGCGCGTTCCATTTAACGAGCCATTGTGCGTCGTCTATTTTGCCGCGCTGTAAAAGCAGCACGGGCATTCGCGAGGTGCTTCTGACAATGGAGTCTGTCATAATCTTTAGTAAGCCGCGCCAGCTATAACGCGGTGCGCGATCACCGTTATCTGCCATGGACGCTGGCGCCTCGTCTCCTCCCTCTACCTGCCCCCCCAGCCCCTGTCGTGAAGGAGGTTCCAGGGATACGCACACTCTCGCAGTGTGTGCTCCAGCCAGTGGCGGATCCAAGGGAGCCCAAGGAGAGGGCCAAGGGGGCCACGCCCCCCAAAGGTCTTTAGTTTTCGTTTGTTACCTTCCTCTATTGGGCAAAATTGATTGAAATATTTATGTATGTTAGAATGTTGTAATTATTTAAAAAAAATAATACTGTGTAGTATCACGTATACATTACAAAAAATACAGTAGAATAACAAATATGTTTATTATTTAACAAAATCTATGATAACGCCCCCTTCCCAAATGATCCGTTGGGTCCACCCCTGGCTCCAGCTGCACTTTAGTGTTCGCCCGTTCTGAACAGCGAGAAAAAGATAAAGATATATTAAGTGGTTGAACGTTTAAAATTTATATCGTTCATTAAATGCAATGCCATGTCAACTAAAGGGCGGAGTATTAGTTATGGATATTTTTTGTTGATTTTAAGGCTTACCTAATCGATTGAAGTGCTTTAAAAATATGTGGTTATGCTATTGAAATATAACTGCTAAGTATGTCATAGAATGTACATTTTAGGATATGTAACACAAAGAATCGTGTACTGTAAACCAGTATTAGGAGCCAAAGGTACTCGAAGAGGAACATATTATTATTATTATTATTATTATTATTATTATTATTATTATTATTATTATTTATTATTATTATTATTATTATTTATTATTATTTATTATTATTATTATTATTATTATTATTATTATTATTATTATTATTATATTGTAAGCGCTGGTTAACGGGGCTTGGTCATAAGTAAAAACGAACTACAAGCTGGTTGTTTGCTGGCCTTGGAAAATTTATTTTCATCCTCGGGAAGCTTTCAACCACAACGTGAAAACATAATTAATATATGTGCTGCATGCTCCTCCATCTCAGGCACCTCACAGGAGTGAGAGATGCAAATATTTCATTCTGTTATTTCTCATATTCTCATACTCCGCGTGCCGAATTCTCAAACCTAGTGCATCACAGCTGACCAGCATGCAACAGCATGGCTTCAGGGAAGACGCCGCTTTCTATTAAATATATAGACACTGCTTATTGTTATCGTGGGCCCTAATGATATAAATTAAACGATTGATAACAGACGAAAATTGTAATTGGTATATTTTAAAAAGAAAAAGAAAGAGAAGACCTCGATTCTGGTTTTGGATCTGCTTCTAGTGTTCTCTTAGGGATTCCCTTAATATCGTACTTGTAATATACTATCTAGAAATCAATTACCTGTGCTCAGCACCTCTTCTCAGTATTTGCTCTGTGGGTGAAGTAAACCTGCTCGACAACCCGATCTAGTTGAAGTAATTGGCTGATGTCACTACGCTGGCGCCTTTGGCCGGGAGGTCCTACGTTCGAGTCCTGACGGCGGCAGGATTTTCGACACTAGCTTTTCAGCTAGGTCGAATTCAGTCGCTGTCTGGAGGAAAATTTCTTGACCGCTACTCTGATCGGTAGTTTTCAGTGGTTTCTCCGATCAACACCAGGCGATTGCGGAGCAGTACCTTTACTAAACGGGCCTGGACCGCGCGCGATCTGACCTTCCTCTTCCTTGTCCTATCCTCTCCCCTTACACACTCACTTACACCTAACACGCACTACACTACCACACATTCCGGGAGACCGGTCAGGAGCCCGGAAACACATTTAAAATCAATCAATCAATCATTGAAGTAATTGGTCTAGAATCAGTTTTAAAATGTGTTACAGGTGTTAATACAGAACATTTTTAATTAGTAAAGGAATAAACATTTTATTGCTACTTTGCCGTGATGGTTCATTTCAAAAATAAAATTAACTATTCTTTCTGGGTCAGTATAGTTTATAAAAATATAAGAACAGTTTTGCAGTGGGAAATATTTAACATGATTTATGGAAGAAGGTAATATCTTGTATTTTAATGTTGACTGGCAAATGATTACTTAGTGTACAAGAATTGGAATATAAACTTTTGACGTGCTGTTTTGACCATTGTATACAGTTAAAATGGACCTGTATTGCAGTTATGAATATTTTCGTTATGTAAGAATTCTTGCCGTCCTTTCAGTAATTTTTACAAAAACTACTAATTGGAAATGGAAAAGGCAAGACAACGGCCATGTTTCTAATTGTATTAAAGAGGCATACTTCTTCACGGAGTGTCTCATTCATTACTAACATATTGAATAATTGGCATGATTTTTGCCCTCATGTGAATAATAACATAATTTTTCTGTAATGTAAAGACTTTTGTAATGTTCAGAGTTTCAAAGATGATTTGGGCATATCTCTGGCGAGACTGGTAGTGGTAGTAATACATGGATCGCATGCAATCATGGTGATCCCACTAAGACGATATTCAAAGCAGATGGATGGCAGTTTCTTTTCGGCCAGGTTTCCCTTGGAAGCCTACCTCTGAGAGCGGGTCTGGGACCCTTCAGTAGGCAGGCGCGCGCGCTGCCTTCCCTCTGCTTGATCCCCCTGGTACGCCTGGGCTGGCCTGACTCTCACTTTCTACGCCAGATGTCAGTCTCGATTATCTATATCCGAACTATCTCTTTCGGAAAGTGATATCTCGTTAAGGGAGAGATATCACTTTCTCGTTGTTGATGGAATGAATAAAATTGTTCAGAAAGAAAATTAACATAGAAATAAAAAGTGCTCAATTTACACAATTCAACTGCTTTTTATTTGTTTATTTTCTTTCTGAACTCACTCCCATTCCTTCTGTTAGTAAACAATAAACAGTACATGTTTCTGGAGTATTTCTTTTTGCATGAAAGCGTTTTTAAACCAACTTTTGAGTGTTTACTGCAACTTTTGAATGCTCAACCATTCAAAAAAAAATCCAAGTAGTTAATTAGATCAAATATACTTAATTTTGTCTTGAGAGCTTCCACCAGGAAATCCTTTATGTATGTATGTATGTATGTATGTATGTATGTATGTGAGTGTGTATGTATGTATGTATGTATGTATGTATATGCATTTTGGGCCTATTATACGATTTTGCCGCCTAATTAATGGTACGGATAATACAAATAAATTAAAACCAATATTGAATATGTGGATGAACATTTTTAAACATTCGTTTAACATTCCAAACTTTTCCGCCAAAAAAAGACAATTACAACATTTTCAACAGGCAAATATTTGGGGCCTTTGGCCCCAATATTTTAGTTTTTAAAAGACCTAGGCTTGCTTCGTTTTAGAAGTCATTTAACGATATAACTGACCAGAGTGTTGCGAGTTGCATTTAACACGAATATTTAAATGAGTTTTAAAATAAATCCCTTCCTTATTTTAAAGTCAAAATGTAATTCGCCACGTCTCTACCCGAAATTCTCATTCTTTAGAGACCTCCTTTATAAAAGATTGATTGCGTGTGAGATCGCGAAGGTATATATTCTACTGAAATAATATAGAAGACGATGGCGAATTCGTCTTTGTTATTGTTTTTGTGTTTTTATTCAATTATTAAGTTATTTTATGTATATACAACAATGTGCAATAAATTAACATATCTCTGTAAATTCACAATTATTGTTTAAGCAGGGATATCTCCTTAAACATAGTATTTGTCTGTTAAATCTTGTAACTTGACTGTAAGAAGCTAATGCAACTACTGGACTGATCAATAGACGCGGTTAGAAAACGGAGATACTCTCTATTAAACATATTCATTTTTCATAATTGACAATTTGAAATCTGACTGATGTATTATTTCATTTTTTAAAGGATCATTTCTTTGCTTAGACAAAGGAGAAATAATATACATAAATTTGGAAACTACTTAACTGACTTTTCATAGTACAGTCATGAGCCAGAAATGTCAGAATGTCCCGCCACTACGGAGGAAGTAATTGAAGTATTTGTACAAACCTTACTTTTTAATCTCGTGCCAGTTTCTCTGGACGAGCGAACTCTAGTAAGCTAGATTCTTGCTCGATACCTTGACGTGTCTGCTCTATATCAAATGTTTTATTACATATATACTAGTACTGAGCGTCTGGGATGGTTCATGGGCTGCGTACTAGCTTCCTGTGCTGTGGTTCGAGTTCGATTCCCGATCGACGCAAAAATGAGTTGTAACTTTCCTTTAAAATCGCCACAGTACTGTTGCTGTGTGACGGAAGAAAAGCGCAAGCAGGCGGACCTTGCTAGTTACGGTGAAAAATACGTCATGTTCGCGTCATGTCACTCATACCCTCAAGCTTGGGAATTTAACTATGCCCAGACATGGGGGACACCGATAACTGGCCGGCGAAGTCGGACTACCGACCCAACAACGCCAAATATATGCCATATTAGTACCGACACAAATATTCAGAAATTATTCACACATTTTGAATTAACTTACTCATTACCCTCGAAGATTATAATACAATAGATATGCTATAATGTTTCGCTAACTGAAATCTTATTTGTGATAAGATTCACTACATACCCGGAGACAAAACATTATTGGGAAATACCATTTTCTAACCCATCTAGATACCAATGCTGTATTTTTATTACGTAAGATCATAGACCGGGAGCGGTAGCTCAGTGCATCAACTGATGTCACTGCAGCGCCTCTGACCGGAGGTCCTAGGTTCGAGTCCTGACGGCGGCAGATTTTCGACACTAGCTTTTCAGCTAGGTCGAATTCAGTCGTTGTCTGGAGGAGAATTCTAGCGGCCGGTTGCTCTGATCGGTAGTTTTCCGTGGTTTCTCCGTCAACACCAGAATGCCGGGCAGTACCCTACCAAACGGGCCACGGACCGCGCACGATCTGTCCTTCCTCTTCCTTGTCCTATCCTCTCCCCTTACACACACTTACACTAACATGCACTACACTACCACATATTGGGGACCATCGGAGCTTAGACCTTGTCCCGGCTGGGGCGGTGCCCCGCTGGTGGGGGAGTCTGGTGAGGGACTAGCCGACGGTAGGTCGGCGCCGGATCTCGCCATCCAGCGGGGAAGATCACCATCTCCCGAGAAAACATGCACTACACTAACGGGACTAATGACCAAAGCCGTTGACGCGCCCGGAAAACGAAAAATTCAAATCAAATCAAGATCATAGATTGTCTACCGTAGATAGTATGCTGGCTACACAAAATATGAAGCCAGTGTGATTTGTGTTGCCTTGGAATGGCTTCAAGTTACTGACGGCAACAAGGAAATAACGATCGTCTGAAAAATATGTTTTGAAGAACGGCCACGTTTCTGCAATGGATTTCTGAGAACTGGACGGCGTCAGCGACGCACGTAGGGCGTGAGTCACGTTGCTGACATCTTTATTTGAAAGAAACAACAACGTAAAGAACGTCCCTGCTATGAGTATCAATTTCTTTACTAAACTATTTAAATTGAAAGTTTTTATTACTGATCCAGAAGTGTAACATGTTTTAAAAAAACGGTGTAAAATTATTAACTTAACTTTCTCTTTCATTTAAACTAATAACTTTTAAATTCATGACATAATGTGAATTAATAATATACTTACAGAATTTTGAATACTTAGGAAAAATTGAGAAATATTTTTTGGAGATTTTGAGAATGTATGAAAAGATCCTAATTGATATATTATATGAAGATTATTGAATACTCATAATAAGGAGGAAGTGACGTGATTTTGGCTGTAAGAACTAAACCACTTCCATTCGATGGGATGTGGTAAAGAATGTATATTATATCGAAGATTTAAGGCACAATGAATCTTCATGAGACGCAACTACAACAGATTCCGTACCTTGCCGAGGTTTATTCAAATGATTGAGATCTTTCCGGTATAAAAATTGCCACGAAGTCTCAATTGGAGTTTTCTGTGGATTTCCTTCTAGAAAGTGGTAAATTATGAATACTCAAAAATAATTGAAAATATTATGCGTTATCAGTAACAATTTTAATTTAGTACATCATATTTGACACAATATTAAAGTTAATACATGCTAGTGCAGAACCAGGTAATAAAACATCATGTGAAAAAGAAACAATTACCTAACTTCTACTCCAATTGATATCACTATATCCTTCCCAGATTTATTCACTTTTTGTATATCAGAGATCCATCAAACACATTTATCTGTCGAAAACTCGCCACTTCCCGCTGAAGTATTACAATTCTTTTTCTATTCTATGCAATTACGCAGGAGAAAAGAAAGTAAAAGTAATGAAAGGTCGACGAATGGGGAGCCCTCCTGAAAATACCTTTTCTATCCGTCCTGGAGTGTAAATACATTTCTGTGTTTAATTTTTAATCCAATTTCATTTAAAATCCATTCCCAGTACGTTTATTATATCGACATTTATTTGGATTAATACAAGTTGAAATTACTTTTGTTAAAAATATTATACATAATTACTGTTTTATTGTTGCATTATTTTATATTTTTTTTATCCTGCCACTAAATATTGATTTTCAGGGTATATACATACCCCTCAAACAGATAATTATCATGGGAAAGATATTAATTTCTTCTACAGCATTAGCAGTTTCTGTTGGCCGTACATCGTGTGGAGTACATGAAGAAAAAGCTGTTATTTCCATTACCTGGGAATTAATTTAAGTGCTAGTTTCCCACTGTCTATTCTCATATTCGAGAATGTGGTTGAGTGTGTTGTCTCTATCTTACAGTCTTCATCTTGAAACTTTACCCAGGTCTGATTAAACATAAATGTTGCATATTTCTTTGAAATTATTTTTGATCAGTTCTCGCTTCAACAATTCGCCTTGAATTGACATAGTTTGGTTTCTAAGTATTTCTAATGGAAATTGGAATGGATATTGTTAATAATACCGGGAACAAAAATTAATTTAACATTTATATTTGCCGTTCGGGGTTGGGGCCTTTCTTCCCTTGTGTCATTCGTATCTAGGTTCTAGGAAGAATCCCAAATAACAGATTCTCATTCTCTCATTTCTAACGTAGCGCGACGAAAGAGCCGCATGTTCTCCAAGAAGGTGTAGGGGTCTCCTCTCGTGTTAAAGCGATGCAAGGAACGTAGGTTTGCATCGGCGACTACGCAAGCGGGAATTTCTGAGAAAAGGGGACCCCGCGCCCTTCCACGCCGCGAGTCGACTCGACGCAAACAATCCTGGCGCGACGCGGGAGGGGGAATGATTCTGGCGTATGCCAGCGAGTCGACGATGGGGGAAAGCAGGAGCCGAGAGCGGATCTAAATATTCAAATTGGGGGAGGGAGTTACGGTTTTAACGTAGTCCATACCGCCTGAGGTGGCTGGGGGCACCAAGAGAGGTCTCTGCAGTGCCTCTAATCGAAAGGTTCTAGGATTCGAGTCCCGACGGTGGCAGGATTTTTGACACTAGCTAGGTCGAATTCAGCCCCTGTCTGGAGGAAAATTCTAACGACCGACTGCTCTGATGAGCAGTTTACCGTAGTTTCACCGATCAACACTAGGCGAATGTCGGAGCTGTACTCTTGACGGGTCACGGACCACGCGCTATCTTTCCTGTGTCTTCCTTTTTGTATCCTCTCCCTTTACTTACAGACAATTATACTTACATGCACTACACTACCACACGTGTCGGGAGACCAATCAGGAGCGAAGAGTTTGTTCCACCTGGGGCGGTGCCTGCTGGTGGGAGATAACTGTATGGGGAAAACCCCGCATGTCGACGTGTAGGTAAACGTCCGGATCTCATCATCCAGTGGGGGAAGTACACCGTTACCCCTGTGATAAAACGTGCGCTAATCTTACGGGACATTATTATAGTGTTCGCGCCCGGAAACACGAAATAATCAATCAATTAATCGAAGTCCAATGTAATTCTGTTGGATAATTATCAATTCATACAAAAATTGCATGTTATATTAGTGTTAGGCGTCTCTGTGCGAAAGAGCTAACCAGGAGCTTTGGGGACAAAATGTTGTAATGTTACTCGGAGACCTTCGGTAATTGATAAAAACGTATATGTGAGTTGCGCTATTTCATGAATTGCTGTTGGTGCAACCTTGTATTTTTTATTCACAGTATATTTTCATTTAATTAAGATGAATTCAATTTTTCTACAAGCTTTTCGTGGTTTGTGGGTTCTGGACCCCTTGACCCCCCCGGTCCAGAATCGTTAATTGCAGTGTCAAGAGCTTATTTAATAGACCTACCTAATATGTCGTAGATGGAAGCAGGATTTGTAGGAGCTGACTACAGGAAAAATTAATATTAGATAATGTATGTTTTTAAGCTCTGTATTAAGTAGATATGAGTTGCAACATTTTTTAAAATTTAAGGTTACATTTTTTCAATGTATTTCCACTAGTTAGGGACAGCTTCAGTCACTTCATAGAAACGCTCAAGTAGCTATTTACCCCAAAATCCCAGTCATATAATACGTGCATCTGAAACTATTAATTTGAACATCTGAAACTATTAATCTGAACATCTGAAACTGGCACACACTTAATGATGCAGAATTTAATTTCTCTTTTTATGGGGGGAAAATAGGATGGGGGAGAAATATTGTATTGTACACATGTTTTGGAGGAAAAATAGTTATATAGTTATGTATATAATTCTTAAGTAACGAGAAATTTCTGAGAAATAACTGCCTAAACTGTCACAAAATGGCTGATACAAATCACAGAAAGATGACACATCTCTGCATTTGGTAGGTAAAGAAAATGTTTCAAAATACATTACTAGATTTTGTAGCACGAATTAATTGTGGGCTGTCAACATTTTATTCAAACCTGTAAAATGTGAAAGCCTTGAAAAACGTTTTTGCGGAAAGAAACACGAGCTCTTAATTATGCTAATGAACATTGGTAAAGAAGATAGTTAGCCGCGCCTCCATCTTTCTTATGCATTCCGTGATTAACGCTTTGCAGGATAATCGGAAATTCCGCTTGGGGCGCAAAGAGTGCTTCATCTTCGAGAACTTAGTGTCATAAACTATAACTAATTGCTGTTGTTTCTTCGATTTTTAAGCAAGGACACGTAATGCTGTGAGAGTTTAAGATTGAATAAAAGATAGCAGCAGTTCTGCAAATTACACGATATTACTCTTATCTGGATAAATTTACTGTTTAGCGGAAGGCGAAAATTCAGGGAGTTAGGTCGGAGGAATTAAAACTAGGTCCCCCCTCTTAGGGTGTAGGAAGGCATTGTTTCGACGGGGATTCTTCCTTGATGGAGTATGCAGTCAGTGGTAGGACAAGCAAAGGAATCTCGAACAATTGAACTCTCTTTTACAGTTATCCTGGAAGATATCGATTTTCCTGGGAGATTTTTAAAATGGCGGTTAGGAAGATGGGACAAGTTTCATGAGTTCAGAAAATCTAGTTGTTTATTTTGTAGGATCGCCAATGAAGTCGGTTTACTTCCCAATGCACTCGTCTTCCCTCGCACATTAAATCTTCGCTTCAATGTTATTTTTTTGGTATGGCCTTAGTAGAAAGAACATTGAGAAAGTACGTATATGATTCAGGTCATTCGGTTTTGCAATAAAAATGTTGCCTAATGCCTTAGGGTTTGAAAATTAGTGTATTGCCCACCCCAACATAGATTTTCACATTTTCAAATTTAGCAATACATTGGCGTTCAACACTACCAATAGTTTTTTACTTCCATATATTTGCATTCCGTTATATTTCTCAGTTATTTATGTCATCCCCTGGCTGCACGAATATGAGATTTGATGAGGACGGGTTTGATTGATTGATTGGTAATTCCGAGCGCATGAACTACTGAGGTCATTAGTCCCGTAAGTGTAGTATGTTTTTCATCGGGAGGTGGCGGTGATCTTGGATGGCGAGATCCGGCGCCGACTTACCGTCAACTAGTGGGGTTTTCCCTAAACAGTTATCTCCCGCCAGCGGGGCACCGCCCCATCCGGGACAAGTTCTAAGTACCCCACCGGTCTCCTAGTATGCGTGGTAGTGCATTGCATGCTAGTGTAAGTGTGTGTGTAACAGGAGAGGATAGGACAAGGAAGAGGAAGAAAAGTTCGCGCGCGGTCCGTGGCCTGTTTGTTAGGGTACTGCTCCGGCATTCACCTGGTGTTGATCGGAGAAACCATGGAAAACTAATGATCAGAGCAACTGGACGCTAGAATTCTCCTCCAGACAGCGACTGAATTTGACCCAGCACACAAGCTAGTGTCGAAAATCCTGTCACCGTCGGGACTCGAACCTAGGACTTCGCAGTCAGAGGCACTGCAGTGTCATTGGTTGATGCACTGAGCCACCGCTCCCGCTATGAGGACGGGAATTGCCATAATTTTACCGGACATATCCCCAAGGTACATTTACATGTTACATGATTGGTACGACAAACTGAGGTTTTTCGCGCTTCGAAAATGAATTTCGCGTTGTCAGGTTTGAACCCGCCAACTGTTGTTTAGGACACCAGATAAACATGTTATGATGTAATCGTAATATGATGTAAATCACCGTAGAGATATCCGTGTCACCTTCTATAGCCCCACCACTGGTTTAGGGTCTTAGGGCATCAATTGATTTCATTGCAGTGCTTCTAACCGGGACGTCGAGTCCCGACGATGGCAGAGGTTTGGACACTAGCTAGGTCGAATTCAGCCGCTGCCTGGAGGTCAGTTTTCGCGGTCGGCTGCTGTGATCCGTAGTTTACCGTGGTTTCGCCCACCAACACCAGGCAAATGCAGGAACAGTACCCTAACAAATGGGGCCACAGACCACGCGCGATCTTTCCTTCTTCTTCCTTGTGCTATCCTCATCTCTTACTTACATTTACATTTACATTTACATCCACTTCAAAAGCTCATTTCGAGAGACCAGTTGGGAGCTTAGAGATAACCCTGGGTGGAAACTGCGCTCCGCTGGTGGGCGAGAGCAAGTTGGGGAAAAACCCGCAAACCGGCCGGTAAGTTAGCGCCGGATCACACCATCCAGTGGGAAATATCGCAGCTACCTTCCACGATAAAAAATGCACTAGACATACATGGCCGGTGACCTTAGCAGTTGACGCGCCCGGAATAACTATCCAATCAATCAGTTCTATACCCATACTTTCGATAGCTACTACCCGTACTGCTTCCATCTGTGAGTGGCCCACCATCTGTGTGGCCTCTCTAACAACCTCGTGTTGCTGGAGATGCGCTTATTAGTTCCGATCGTTAGTTCTGGAAATGCAGCGTAGCCGGAGTGCGCGCCCTTCCCTCGTCGTCACCAGTTGGGAATTTGGGCGGCGTAAGACCTCCCTTCCGAGGCGGCGGCAGCAGCGGCAACGGGGCTCCTGCCTTTGGGAAGTCGGCGAGGGCCCGGGCGGGCGGGGAGGGCGCAGGGGGCGTCATCCTTCCCGGTTCGCGCGGAAAGAGACGACTAATAACGCAGAGCGAGCGTTCGCGCGTTTGGCAGCCGCAGGCACCGGTGGGCGGGGCGCGGAGCCAGCAGCCGGGGGTTGGGGAAGAGGCGGGTGCAGCGACGTGTCAACTTCGCGCGACGACGACGGCGGCGGCGGCGGCGACGACGACGACGACGACGACGACGAAAACTGTTCCGTTCTCGAGTTAATATTGTTTGGAAGACACGACTCCCGGGCGGGCCACTCCTAGCCGCTGTTGCCGGCTTGCAGAGGGAAAGGGAAGAGAAAGATAAGGCTGACTAAAGAAGAAGACGGAGAAACCGCGAGAAGGGCGAGGGTATAGAGATAATGTGGAGGTGGTAATCTTGAGAACTCCGCGGAAGCCAGTGATGTGAATAGTAGAGCCATAGATGAAAGAACTATACCTCCTTAGTCTATGGTAGAGCTGATATAATACAAAGGGACGAATAAGAGAGTGTTTGAAGAGGCGCCCGGTGCGCTTGAGAAGGGAGACCAGGCGGGGGTGGAGGACATCGTGTTGGAACGGGATCGGGAGGTTGTGGCGTTGATGCGCTGTGAAGGTAATGCGCTAGGAATAGGAAGCCGCATAGTGCGAAGTGGTAGAATGGCGGCGCTGCCGGCAGAAGCACCCATGCGAGGGAAGCGGGCGCCGGTCTCGTTGGCCATCGGGGAAGCGGGTAGCGCCGCAGCCTCCCCCTTCGTTTTATTGCCCCATAATCCGACCTGAGGACCCGGTGGCGCCTCTCTTTTGTTATTCCGCCTCGTGACGCAGAGAGTGGACCCCGTCTTGCCTCTCGCCTCTCGCCTCTCGCCTCTCGCCTCTCGCCTCTCGCCTCTCGCCTCTCGCCTCTCGCCTCTCGCCTCTCGCCTCTCGCCTTTCGCCTTTCACCTCTCGCCTCTCGCCTCTCGCCTTTCGCCTTTCGCCTTTCGCCTCTCGCCTTTCGCCTTTCGCCTCTCTCCTCTCGTCATTCGCCTCTCACCTCTCTCCTCTCGTCATTTACCCCTCACCTCTCTCCTCTCGTAAAAAGTACGTACCCAAGATTTTCTATAACAGAAGCTTCCAACATGTTTTCTTTCGTTTTTTGATCAAACGGATATATACCTTGTTGGCTCGAATGAAAATGTTCGCTTAATAATAGTTAATTGTATTTGTATTAAAATTGATGTAAAATCGAAAATTGCGAAGGTTCAACATTTTTCCTATTGTGCATCGTTAAATATGTTTCTTTTAATGCATACTGTTCCTCAATATTACATCTTTCAATCATGTCAGGTACATTTTTTTAAATGTAAGAGCTGTTTTTGTAATATTTCGAGAACTCAAAACAATTTTTGACAAATACGTCAACACGATTTTCTTAAAACCGGCTGGAAATTTTTGTAAGAATAAAGAACTGATCACTGAATTCTATAGCACAAGTGCCATATACATAAAAAAAAGTGATTAAAAAAAATTAATGTATGTATTTTTTTTCGAATTTCCCGCTAAGTTTGAGGAGCGTTACAAGAGATGGCTGAAGTAATAGGATTGTTGTATTGTAATATTATGTGCTGTTTAAAAGAAGTTTCTAATTTTTTCATTTTGACAGAATTTGTTGTTTATATTTAATATTTCCCTCATCACTCGGTTTTGATAGCTAGTTATATTTCCATCACATATTTCTCCTCCAATTTTTCCAATCTTAATTCCTTGCCAATTGCATGAGTACTAGACCCAGCGAATCCTTACGTACTTTATCATTTCTTCTGCCAGATAAACAGACCTTTCCGCATATTTCTTCTCTTCTGTAGAAGTCAATGGTTTCCTTTTAGAGCCTTAAACTACTTTTAGGAGATTTTACCAAATAGTGTGAAAATTTCAAGAAATATGTGCTTGTTATAGGCTTTATGTCTATTAATATTTCTCTACTTTTCGCAGATTCATAGATATGAATTTTTCCCCCTTTAATGGAACTTTTCCCATTAGAGTCGTATATTGTAATATTAATATATGGAAATAATGTGTTCATGCGTATATTGTGTGTACATATTTGCGACATATTCAAGTATTTTGTTATGGAAGTGAAAAGTTGTTTTGTTTTAGGGACGCTAGGTATTGTATAGCTATGAACAGTGTTATTGGCGGATGAATAACGCTGAAGAGTGAAATATGGGTTGATAAAGGTAGACCTGCTTTTTAATGCAATAAAATTAAGACTCTTTGTTTTTGAACCAGAATATTGCTTGTAATTAATTTCAATGCATTTTATAATAACTGTCAATGATAATAAAAGTCCCTACAAATATACATGAATATTGACTATGATGTAATTTCTTTGAACTATACGATGTTTATAAAGTTCTAAAAAGGTTCCGATAATTGATTGTGAGCAAATGAAAAATGATATATCTTTTTTGGAGATTGTATTTCGACTTCCCCGTCCCTCCACTTTTAATCTAACCAGATTAGTGATCTGTCTAGGCTTGATAGAGGCAGCTGTATCACTATTTATACATATATTTATGAGTGAATGTTTCCGGGCTGGTAGGCCGTGGTCCAGTTGGCATTGAAGAGCCAAACGTTTCGTCCACGTCTGCGGTGGACATCTTTAGTGGCGGCAGCGTCGTCGGGGTAGTCTCCGGGTCGGCGGCTGGCTAGCTCAGTCGCTCTTCAATGCCAACTGGACCACGGCCTACCAGCCCGGAAACTTTCACTCATATTGACTCCGGCTGTGAAAGCCTATGATGCTATGTATACATAAATTGTTGTGTATTTTCAACAGGTTTCCTAACCCTTCTTGGGTATTGAGCGTATTGGAGTTGCGTCGAAGTCAGTCAGTACCTTTTATCCCTTCTGTCAGGGTCTCGGCGTCATTAATAACCGGGTTTCCCAGGCGGCCACCCGTCTCAGAATCAGTGTTGTCTTGAATTGCTTAACTTCCGTGACTTTACGGAGCGCATTTAGTAATTCGTCTAATGACGCAACCACTGAAGTTCTGGTCTTCGTGTTCTGGTCATCATTCAAGTATTTACGTTTACAGATATTTCAATGTCTCAAATAGTATAATAAAGAATTTATTACTTAATATCACGGTTTGAAAATTTGACCATTTCTGTAATTACCTGAACCTGGTAATCAGATTGAACGACACAGTGAATATTTAAAAATAATTAACACTTCCTAAAATAAAGTAAAAAACACAAATCCCTTAAAATTCATTAAAAAATGTTTGTTTATGCTTTCAAATTCTAAAAATACAAATTCTAATACTTGGAAAATTGCGCTATTACATATCTACCTAAACAAGCTGAAACCCTGCAAAAATTTCGCACATTTGTGAAATTAAAGTATATCGAAATACCAAAATTTTTTAACATATTAAATTCTTAAATAATAAATTAAAGTTTTAAATGAAGTTTTTTTAGCAGAATCAGCTTAACGCAATAACTTTTTAGCATTAATTTAGCATATTATTTTGCATTATCAGTGACGGGGATCCTTCTCCAGCATGGGTGAGAAACGCAACGGAAACTGTTCTTGTGACCTTCAGCTTAATATAATTATTATATTAAAACATTTTGTATAAAGTGTCCTCTTTTATATAAGAAATGTCCTCTTTTTCAACAATGGAATTATGGTAACCCTACCCCTTTTCCGAACGGCGCTTACACCAGTGTCCTCTTGCTCTGTGGGATCAGGGTCTTCCCAGTTTACCCTTGCCCTTTGCTTCTCACTAGCCCCGACAGCGCAGGGGGCGGGACCCCCTGCCCCCACTCCGGCTGCCGCGTGCGAACCATTCCGTTGTCGGTCGCGCCCACGGCTTCAGCGACCCCCCTTCCCTCCGTCTCGCACGGTAGACGTGGATCAAGCCAATTACCGACTCGCATCCGCCCTAGTTCAAAGCCAACCCAAGGAGTTGTCTCGGGGTCTTGTCTCATTCGGTTGGAGGAGACCCCCCCCCACTTCCCACGAACATAATCTTAGTCATGCTCTCGGAGCTCAATTGGATATTATTGCAGCCCGGCGAATTATTAGGGTTGCACAATGCTATACAGGCAGGAGTATAAATGCTCGTTCTCGTGGTTTTGTTCTGTTTACAATAGAATTGTGTCCTTCAAGATTTTCGTATGTTTGTTGTATTTTCAGCGTTGTTTACGTTTGGCGCTATTGTTTCTAAGTAAATGTGTAGAAGAATCATTTTTGTATATATAGAAGAGTTTTAAGATTCTCATAAAATTGTGAATGTAAGAGGAAGAGAACGCAAACTGATAATAAAAAGGAAGATACGTAAGTAGCAAATAACCTCCTTAATTATATTTCTCACTTGTAATGTATAAAATTAATTTAGATGCTATTAATTTTTCTATTAAAAATTAATTATGTGTCGTTAAAGAGATACATAGTATTGGAACATTTGGAAAACCGGAAAATTTGTGATTACTTTCTAATGTAGTATTAAATACTACATTACCGTTGATGTGTAGGTGCCGGACCGCGAATCTAAATGTTGAAACTAAGTAGGGGCATAGGGAAATTTGAGTTGCCAAATCTGTAATTTTCAACAATGCAAATAAGTTGGAGGGGCAATACTTTTCTAGAAACAGCGAATTAGAAACAATAGCATTATCGTGTTTGCTAACGCAACAAGTTTCCATTTCCATGTTTATTTGGTTACAGCAGTTTATTGCTGATTTTATGACTATGATTTTCTGGAGAATCTGTATGTTTAATGGTTCAAAAGAGAAAAATAACTGAAAAATAATTTATATTTTCTTTTCGAAATACGGGGCGATGATTTTTATTTACTATCTCGTTTGTTACAAGAATTTCTTGATAAAATGGAGCACCAATTTTTCGCGATTGCATTTACTTTGAATATGTGTTACATATTTTACTTTAAGTCAGGTTTTACTCTTCATTTTCGTCTATAATGATATCCCCAGTTTGTCAAAATCTGCCACATCTTGTGCTTTTGCCTTTTCGTAATACTCATGAACACTGTATGTTCTAACGCGTTCCGAACAGAAAACAGAATGACCATAATAATCCAAACGCCATTTCACTACCTTCACATCGTTTCATGAATGTTCTATAGAACGTGAATGCAAATGTTGAGAACTTTCCAAGAATGATAGATTATTCATTTACTTTGTGAAAGGCGTCTAAAAGCGGAAGCACGGATAATCTCTGTTGGCATACTACAAACGCTTTCTAAAAGGAAAAGAGCAGTCTGGGAGGATCCGATCTTAATGTACGAGTAACGTGCAGCCGTGAAATCGTGAAGCCGACCGCTAACCTCGTGGGCTTTTCTTAGCGATTCAGCGCTGTGTCAGGAACGTGGAATTATGAAGTCGACATAGTGGAGTAACGGTTGTGATTAGGTAGTCTTTCCAAAGATACAGGACGCTTGTCATCTCCCTGTACAGAATCATTAACACATCTTTAGGGTGGTAATATTGAAACAAAATACATTAGTATTATTTTGTAAATCGTAATACTTCAGAACTACGGTAAAAGTATTACGTACGAAATGTTTAAATTAGATTTTGTATATTTAATATTTTTGCAGGGATTATGCTACATCCTTGAACAATTGTAAATGGCCAGAATAAGTTTTCAATACGAAATAAAAACTCAATTTAGTTATTATTTGTTGAAATAACTGATTTTTTGTTCATCTCGTTTATGCACTATAATGAACTCAAGACACACGCAATTGGCTTGTTGGACTTTGATTTTCATTCGTTTTCCTACGCGTGTCATGGTCTTTAAAATTACCGCGTTCATAAACAAATAAAAGGAGTTCTTCCCCAAATGTGATATCAGATGCATGTACCTAAATTCCATATGTATTCATGTAACTAACAACGTAAAAATACTTTTATGAGCATTTGGCATGTATTCTTCATTTTCTGCACTTTATTTTAAAATAAAACCTTCATATGTTTGTAGTTCGTGGTTATTTCCTTTGACACTGCTCGTTGTGTATATTTCGCTAATGTTCATTCCCGCCTGAGATATGGCATAATATTCTGGGGAAATACATCTTATAGCTCCCAGACTTTTAGATTACAAAAACGAATTGTACGAATAATAACCAAATCCCACCCACGTGATTCATGTAAGCCTCTCTTCATTAATCTAGGAATTTTACCATTACCTTGTCTGTTTATTTACGAATCAGTGGTTTTTGTCAAAAATGACTTGCTTAAGGGCGGGAATATATTTTCAGAAAATGCAGATGTCTATTACTATAACACTCGACGTAGAAATTATATTCATCAGGTGACAGTATCAACAGCTCATTACAAAAACTTCACATACAATACATGTACATTATTTTACAACACTTTGCCAGATGACATTAAACGATTAAATTCGATAGAAAAGTTTAAATCCCAAGTGAAATCGTTTCTGCTGCATAACTGTTTCTATACAATTAGAGACTATACTGAGCATCACAAGAAAAGTAACATTAATTTTAACAATGATACATAATGCATTATTTACCATCTGGACTGTATAAATGTGTATAAACAACCTGTAACAACTATTGTACCACAGCCTCCGGGTCAATGACCCCCATCTCGATCAGGTTTTTCGTCCAGTTTCCCTGATCCATTGAGCAAATGCTGAGATGGCCCCTTGTTTTGCTTCTGGACATAAATGTAACTTCATTATCAGTGCACGTCTTCTAGAATTCAGTGGGAAATACAATTATTCAAATTATCGTTTCCATATTGTCGCGGCAGGAAGTATTATTCCGAAGGACAACATGGATAAGAGCCAAAATTTATTGCTTATTTATTCTTGAAAATAGATTTTATTACATGGGAAGTTTTTTTTTCAAATTTAAGTAGTTTATGACTAAGTGTAGGGATGACCGAATTTTGAAAATGTGCACACAATTCACTTTTCCCCATAGCACGTCATACGCAGTTTGAACTGTTTTTTGGCGTAAAATAAATAAATAAATAAATAAGTGACATTTACATATTTTAAACTCTGTAGTAAAGGTTATTCCAGTTACGGAAGACTAGCAACAAGATTTCATATACATTAACAAATTTATTTGAGGTAAAAGGAAATGTTTGAGAGAAACAAAGTTTAGTTCGCGAAGGAGATTTGAAACTACCTCTTACAACAAAGTTATGACATCATTAACGCGCTGGATTCCGTAGTGTCAACATCGTTCTAGTTGCGTGTCCGCTCGGAAGTCTGTGATACGAGTGTAGTTGTGTAAAGTATCAAGTGTTATAACTATACGGAATAACTACTGAACAAACTACAGAAATACATTCAAGTCGGCTGCGTTTGCAGCTGGCTGGTCTTATTATGTCCAATGTTGAGAACAACATAACCAAACAATCTGCCAACAGGATGAACAACCCCGAAGGTAAGAAGTCATATGCAAGCGCAGCCACAAGTGATGTTTTCCCCAACAAGGATCAAGCTATTGTAATAGAATCAAAAGAAGGACTTACCATAAAAGACTATCTAAATAAGCTAGCCACAATTGTTGATTCTACGAATATTAGGTTTATATCTAGGATTTATAACAACAGAGTTTGTGTTTTTTTAAGCAGTAAGGAAATCGCCGACCATATTACAGCTAATCATAGTACTATTAATATCCAAGACCACTTGTTAACAATCAGGCCCCTAATAAGTAGACAAAAAAGAATTATCATATCAAATGTCTGTCCTATCATACCTCATGATGTAATTCAAAGAGAGCTTAACAAGAGAAACATACTAAATCACTCCAAAATTTCTTTTATCAAAGCCGGAGTTACAGAACCTGGGTTCTCACACATTATGAGTTTTAGGAGACAGGTTTTTATTGACCCAGAGGACATTAGCAAGGTTCCAGATTCAATGACCATATTTTTTGACAATACAACATATAGGATTTACTTTACAAATGACACCATGGCATGCTTCAATTGTAGACAAGCTGGTCATCTTGCCAATCAATGCCCTACCAAGACCCCCACCTTAAATGCTCACTATGCTAACCAAGAACCAAATGAAAGTCAAGAACAGGAATCAATGATAACACAAGATGTGCCACAACCCACCTTGAAGCAAATTGAAGAGCATGATATGGTTAATAACAGTAAACTACCAACTATGAATACAAGAACTTTAACTTATGAATCTTCCTCCCAAGCTGATGATGATAACTCCACATCCAAAACTACTAATAATGACATCCCAAAACAAAGTCAAGAACTGGAGGCAATGATAACACAAGAAGTGCCACAACACACCCTGAACCAGTTAGAAGAGCATAGTATGGTTAATAACAGTAGCTTACCATTTATTAGTAAAAGAACTTTAACATCTGAATCTTCCTCTCAAGCTGATGCTGATAACTGCTATCCCAAAACTACTAATAATGACATCCCGAAACAACCAATCAAGAAAAAGAAAAAAATTAAAAATGATAAAAGTGAAAACACAATAACACAAGATGACAATCAAAGCAAAACTATCGGTGAACTAATTAAGCCTATCCAGAAGATTATTGAAGAACAACCTGATCAATTTCCACTCAATTACATACAATTTAAAAATTTCCTTGAAAACTCCTTTGGAGCTAAAAACCCTATTATAATAGCTAAAGACTATCCCTGTGACACTCAGTCTATTATCCAGATGATGACTAATACATATCCTCTCCTAACAGAAAGATCCATTAAAAACAGATTCACCAGAATTATAAACAAATTAAAAATCAGCAACCCACTTAATGAAGACTCAGAAAGTGATACTTCTGCTTAAATTAAATAAATAGAAATACATCTGATGGATATTCTACAATGGAATACTAATGGTTTTTACCCTCGATATGAAAGAATACAAATTTTGTGTGAGAAATATAAACCTGAAATAGTCTGTGTGCAGGAAACCAACTTCAAAGGAAATAAAACAGGTAAATTAAAAGGATTCAAGTGCTACAATAGAAATCGATCAACTTCTTCTATTGCAAGTGTGGGTGTTGCTATTTTTATCAAAAATTATATAAAAGCAAACCATATTTATATCAGCTCCGACATCGAGGCAATTGCAATTCAAATACAAGTTCCCTTTTCTTTATGTATATGCAACATATATATACCCAACAGCTATCAGTTTGAAAATAATGAAGTGAAGGATATCATAAAACAATTACCTAAGCCGTTTATTCTATTAGGTGATGTCAATAGCCACAATACCCTCTGGGGATCGTATAAAACTGACACAAGAGGCATCAATATGCAAGCTATCATTGAAGAATCTGACTTGGTATTACTAAATAACGGGCAACCCACACACTTCAATATAAGTAATGGACAGCTTAGTGCAATTGACCTCACACTCAGTTCCAACAACCTGGCCTCTAAATGCAATTGGTTTGCACTGGATGAGCCTCATGACAGTGACCACTTTCCTATTGTTACGACTATCAATGATTCTTCATGTATCTCGAATCCTCTGCAAGAGAGTATCAAGTGGAACTACTCCAAAGCCAACTGGAATAAATACCAGGAACAAATTAAAATGAAAATATCTCAAATAGATATGTTTCAAGAACACGACACTGACATCATAATCAAATCGTTTACTGATGCCATAACAACAGCAGCTAATGACTCCCTAGAAATTATCAAACCCACCAAAAGAAGAAACGTGGTACCATGGTGGAACGAAAAATGTAAAAATTCTCTTAAACAGTCCAAACATGCGTTCAATCGGTACAAAAGACATCCAACAAAGGAAAATAAAATCGAATATAAAAAATTAAGAGCTGTTACAAGAAGAACAATTAAAGACAGCAAATCCAACTCCTGGATAAGTTTTGTATCCTCTATCAACGTGAATAATAACATCAAGGACTCTTGGAAAAAAATTAGTTCCATACAAGGTAATAAAATATTTAATCAAATTCATTTTCTTCTGACTGAAAATGGCCAAGTTATTAATGAACCCGATGATATCGCAAATGAGCTGGCCAACAAATTTGCCAGCAATTCTAGCTCTCAAAATTACTCTCAAGCCTTTCAATCTTACAAAAATGAACAAGAAAGAGAACAGCCGATGGTGAACACAGAAGGATGTCACATTCAAGAGCACCTTAACTTACCTATTTCAATGAAAGAACTTGTCACAACACTAGAAGCCTCCAAAAATTCTTCTCCCGGACCGGACAATATACCTAATATCTTGCTTAAAAATCTACCTCAGGAAGGGAAAGATATTCTATTAAAAATATACAACTATATATGGATGCAAAAGACATTCCCAAAAGTGTGGAAAACGGCTACTGTGATCCCCATTCCTAAGCCCGGAAAAGACCCAACATTAACTGGTAATTACAGGCCCATATCATTGACCTGCAACATGTGCAAGATTTTGGAAAAAATTATTAATCGTCGGCTAAGATGGTATCTCGATTACCAGAAGATTATATCCAGTAATCAGTTTGGATTTCGACCAGGACACTCAACGATCTCCCACCTGGTAAGCATAGATACCTACATTCAAGAAGCGTTTGCCAACAAACAACATGTCTTAGCTGTCAACCTGGACATCGAAAAGGCATACGATATGGTATGGATGCATCGAGTCCTACAGAAGCTGAGCGAAATTGGGGTTCGAGATAACATGTATCAGTTTATTAAACATTTTTCGGAAGATCGAGTCATGCAAGTGAGAGTAAATGGAACATTATCTGCAAAGAAAAGAATAGAGAACGGTGTACCTCAAGGATCCATCCTAAGTGTTACACTTTTCCTACTAGCAATAAATGATGCGGACGAAAATATCAAACTACCAACCATAATTAGGAAATACGCCGATGATATTACTATGCTTTGCAAAGAAGAAACATTAACTCAAGTCAAGAAATTATGCAAACTGCACTAAATTGTATTTATGAATGGTCACTCAAATCTGGATTTAAATTTTCACCTCAGAAAACGGAGTGTATATTATTCTCAAGAAAGAACATCCATAACTTACCTACGCTTAAAATTGGTAAACAGATCCTGAGATTTGTCACCAGTACCAAAATATTAGGAATGCACTTCGACACTAAACTGACCTGGAAGTTGCACATAGTGAACACTATTAATGAATGTAAAAGGAGAATCAACATACTTAAATGCCTCGCACACAACAATTGGGGAGCTGATAGACAATTGCTATTATTAACATACAAAGCGCTTGTGAGATCCAAAATAGACTATGGTTCAATAATATACAGATCTGCTGGTAAAATTGACCTCAAAAAACTTGATACAATCCATAACCAAGGTCTCAGGATATGCACCGGATGTTTTCATACCAGTCCCATCGGAAGCGTACTAATTGAAGCAAGTGAACACACATTATCTCATCGCAGAGAGGAACTAATAATCAAATATGCTCTAAAAGCAGCCACATCCATGAATCCAATTATAGTACAAGACATATATCCTAAAGAACAAGAGTATGTAGAGCATTCGCGTTTTATACCTTTGTACGCAAGAGCTAGAAAAGTACTTAGTGAACTTAATTTTGATCACAGAAAAGTAGAAAAGAAGAGAAATTATAAAATTCCTCCTTGGATAATCCCGGATATTTCAGTAGACCTATCCTCAGGCACTCATCAAGGTAATGAAACATCTGAGATAAACTCTGGACCGACAAACAATTATGACATGTTTTATCCAGTTTACGCAAAAGCAATTAAAAATACACAAGGAACAGAGGCAACAGTGGTAACGAAAGAGGCATTGGTCAAACATCAACTTAGCTGCTATGCCAGCCATCTTACGGCCGAATTATGTGCCATCTTGACCGCCATGAAACTCATCAAAAAAATTAACCATTCAAAGTTCAGTTTATACTCAAATTCCCGCACTGCAATAAATAGCATCAACAACAATGAAACTTGTAATGAAATGATTATTATAATCCAAGAACTGTATAATGACATTACCAAATCAGGTAAAGAAGTAATATTGATATGGGATATGAATCAAGAAACAGAAAAGCAGAGGGAAACAGACAGAGTAATTAGTGGAAGCACAACAGATAACCCTAAAACTGTACTAGCAATCTCGAATACACTTCAAGATCTAGTGAAATATGCTGGAAAAATAATGGAAGAAAAATGGCCCTCCATCTGGACAACGCTTAAAAGAAGTGACCTCCATAAGAAAGTAACTGAATATCAAAGCAGTAAACACAATAAATTGATAATCAACAAAAAACTAAGCCGAAGAGATCAAGTGATCATCACAAGAATCCGGACGGGACACTCAAAGTTGACTCACCTTCACTTATTGCAAAATAATCCCCCCCGAACGTGTGATCTTTGTAGCTGTATCCTAACCCTGGACCACATCATTGTATCATGTCCCAAGTTCGCCTTACAGCGAACAAATCTTTTGCGGGGACAGGACATTGGGGCAATTTTATATTCCTCTGACTTTCAAAACCAAGTGGTCAAATTTTGTCAAATTATTGGCATTAATACAGAAATTTGAGGTCAAAACATGTTAACTTCTGTGAACGGCGTATATTGTAATAACGTAGAAATAAGGCATTAAAGCAATGTAACTATTATTAGAGATAAATGTTACCTGTGTACCCAGATAATGTAATTTGATGCGGTCGCTAATGACCTTGTAGTTGATGCGACCAAAAATAAACTAAAAAAAAAGTTATGACATGTTTCAAATACTGTCTCACATTCCAATCTAAAAGTTAATGTTCTATAATATCTTATAAAAGTTATAACAACTTTCGATCACGGTGCCTTGCTCATATTCTCGTGTTTAAGAAAGCTTATTAACAACAATCTGAAGTAGACCGAAGTTAACAGTAAATAATGTATTTCTCACGTCGTATATTAGACAGGAAAATGTATTTAATGCTTTTTATAGTCTAAATTGGAAAAATATTACTGGCTAAGGTGGTTAGGAACTTCAACTGATGTCACTCTGTGCTTCTGGCCCGGCGGTTCTAGGATTTGTGTCTCGGCGGTGGCAGAATTTTCGTCACTATCTGGATAGCTAAGTAGAATTCAGCCGCTGTCTGGAGGAGGATTTTAGCGACCGGCTGCTCTGATCGGTAATTTTTAGAGGCTTCATCGATCAACACCAGACGAATGCCAGAGCAGTATCCTTACAAACGTGCTATTGAGCGCGCTCGCGATCTTTTTTTCCTCTTCCTTGTCATATCCTATACCTTACTTGCACACAGTTACATGCACTACTTTACCACACATGTCGGGAAACGAGACAGGAATGTAGATCTTGATCCGGTTGGCCCAGTGCCTCGGTAGTGGGCGATACCTGTTTGGGGGAAACCCCGCAAACGGACGGGTAGGCTATAGACGGACCACTCCATTAAGCTGTGGAAGAACATCTCCACCTTACGTGACAAAAATATACACAACATTTGAGGGATTAATGACCATAGCAGTTGACGCTCCCGGAAATACGAAGGAGTCAATCAATCAATCTGGAAATAATTTAATTTACATCCCAGTCTTGCCTTCCCCCCGCCATTTCCTCTCAGCCACCCTTTAATCATATCTATACTGCTGCAACAAAATCCTTAAATACGTAAATGTACAGCGATGTCGTGTTAAATCAATTTTGTTAATATTCAATTTTGAGCTCGCTCAAGTATTCGTGCAAAAGTTGGTTGAAATTGCTCAAGACGTTCCTGAGTTTGGATGGAAGAAACATACATCCCCACACACATTCCCATACATACATCGAATATATATTACGATATTATTTAGTGGAATTTCAGTTCTTTTGTTACCTCAGGTGACAAAAGTGACAAAAATCGTGGAATAGCAATATACAAAAATACAAATGAACTTAGTATCGCGTGCAAGGGATATAAAAGGATCGTGATTTACCGGAGCTCTCATTTGAGCTCAAGTGATTCAAGTGAAAAGGTTTCTGACTGATGATATTGGCTGCTCAATTAACAGACTTTCAACGCGCAATGGTGGTTGAAACTAGACGCATAGAGCATTCCATTTCAAAAATCATTAGGGAATTCAATAGTGCGTGATCCACAGTGTCAAGAGAGTGCCTAGAATACCTAATTTCAGGTATAATTTCTCACTAGGGACAGCGCAGATGACCGATAGCCTTCACTTTATGACTGAGAGCAATGGCTTTCGCGTAGAGTTGTTAGTGCTAACATGCAAGTATCACTGCGTGAAATAACCGCAGAAATCAATGTGGAAAGTATGACGAACGAATTCGGTGGAATAGTGCGGCGAAATTTGGCTTTAGATGGCTATGGAGCAGAAGACCGACTCGAGTGCCTTTGCTAACACCACGATATCGCCAGCAGTGCCTCTCCTGGGCTCGTGACCGTATCGATTGGACTTTAAGACGACTGGAAAACCTTGGCTTGGTCAGATAAGTCCCGATTTCAGTTGGCGTGAGGTGATTGTAGGGTTCCAATGTGGTACAGACTTTACCAAGTCCTGGACTCAAGTTGTCAACAAGGCACTGTGCGAGACGGTGGCGGCTCCATTTTGGTTTGGGCTGTTTTTACATTGAATGGACTGGGTATTCTGGTCCAACTTAACCGATCATTGAGTGGAAATGGATATTCTGAGCCACTTGGAGACAATTTGCAGCTGTTCACAGACTTCATGTTCCCAAACAACGATAGAGTTAGTATGGATGACAATGCGCCATGTCGCCGGGGCAGAATTGTTGTCGATTTGTGTGAAGAACGCACTGGACTATTCGACCGAATGATTTGGCGACTCAGATCGTCTGACATGAATCCCTTCGAACATTTATTGGACATAATCGAGGGATCAGTTCGGGCATAAAATCCCGCTATAGAAACAACAAGGCTGAATATTTCTGCAAGAGACAACGATGTGTCGAGTCCATGACACGTCGAGTTGATGTACTTCGCCGAGAAATGGCCGGTCCGAATCGATATTGGGAGGTATCTCATTACGTTTGTAACTTCAGTGTAAGATCTTGTTAATAATGTTGACCAACTGATTTCTTAATCGATAAAGAGATTTGTCTATATGTATCTTGTCAAATAAAGTCGGCATTTTTCATGTGTGAATTCGCTGGTTATGGACGTAGTTTGATAATTATGTGTGTAATAATTACGAGAAATTATGACGCAAAATGCAAATGGTTTAGTATGGAAAAATATAAACAACTTACAAAATTTGGAAAGAATATAGGCTTATCATTATCTAACTCTAAACACTGTGATGAGTTTAAACATTTACGTGAAGTGTTTGTCGTTTTCTAGTTTCTTATATGCCTTTTTCATTGAATATCTTACTACGTTCTGCTGCACGTTTCGTCGAGTATTGGCCTGTAGCAGCTCCTAATAAAGCAATTTCCAGTCAGTAGATACTTTCCAGTATTGTTATAATTAACATTATCTCTTATGGAATTTTAATGTACTAAAATTTTAACTAAGTCAAGTTTTAATAATATCTAATGCAGTAGCTTTTTATTGCAATCGTACTTTACACGTTATTACTTAAACTTGAGTTACCCATTTTGACTAGTTAGATAAAAAGTTAACAAATTGAAATAATTTTATTCTGCTTTTCTTCTTTTATCTGCAACCATACTCCCAAGGAAAGTTTTGAACTCTCTTTATTTTTAATTTTTTTGTCTATGAATTTTGAACAAGTTTGTTTGGAAATTGTAAATTCTTGAAGATAATGTAGGACTTAAATAATCCTTAAATAAACAAGTAGAATATAAATATTTAATGTCAAAATATAAGAAAACTCAAAGTATACGACCAAATTAAAAAAAATCTATTCTTATGGTTCTAACACGTACGTTCTTCGAAAGGGAGGTAGACGTTTACCATATCTTCTTGTCACTAGATAGTCGGTAGATAGCATAATAGAATAGTTTGGAGTAATATATTTTGGCGTCACGATTGTCAGAAAACTAATATTTGCTTTTACTGTATTGTTGCCCCAAAATATATTTTTTTGCAGACTGAAAATTTTGTATTTCATAGACAGTTAATTTGGTTTCTATTCTTTTGTTTCATGAAGAAGCCGCTTTGGACAGAGACCATACAGAAGACGTCCCAAACAGTATTGAGGTAAGTATTTTCATCTCCTTTCTGTTAATTTTTCTAGATTTTTCTTTAATTATTGACAGTTCGATGCTCTTCAACGTAACGCGATCTAGGAATGCTGACTGTCCATTTCATGTCTCTTAAAATCGGGAAGTCGGATCGTGCAATTCGCAAAGCCAGAGGCGAGCAATTAGCATTACTTTCTCCGCGCACGCCATCTCCCCAGGGCGCTGCGCACGATCCCCCGTCGCTCGGCTCCGCGGCCGCTTTGCTCGAGGAGCGCGCCGCGTTTCCGCTCCGGAGGTGAGCCGGATGTTTCGAGGCGCGCGCTCCCCGCTCCGCCCCGCGCCGCCCCGCTCCGCCCCGCCCCGCCCCTTCCTCCGCCTTCCACCCCCGCAGATCCTCTCGGCGCGGCGCGGAGCCCGCATAGCCCCGCGAGTTCCCGTCTACGCCGGCGCTCGTCCCTCCTGCCCCCTCCCCACTCCCCACGGGGGACGTGCCAACGCGCCACTCTGCGCTTTCTCTCCTCGCCCTTTGCTTCGCCCCGTGCCCTGCACGGCTCTGCCCTACCCCCGGCTCCCCGCTTCCACCCGACCTCGCTCTGGAACATCCCCTCCAGATCTGTCCTCCTCCCGTTCTCGACCCACCCCCTCTCTTTGCTTACCTCGTCGCCATTACCATCGCCACACCCTTGTCTATATCACGTTATAATTCGACCCGTCGTCCTCTTCTCATCCCGTCCCGATTCTCTCCCCGTCTACTACTCGTCTTATCTTCCGTTTGTCCCCTTGCTTCCCTTCTCTTACCTGCTCTGCCCTGCCCGCTTTTCACTGTGCTCTCTCTGGCACATCTCCTCCCGACCTGCCCTTCTCCCATTCTCGACCCATCCCCTCTCTCTGCTTACCTCGTCCTATCAATTCCCCATCGCTATTATCATCGCCTCATCCTTGTCTATATCACGTTATAATTCGACCCATCGTCCTCTTCTCACCCCGTCTACATCCAGTACCCGTTTTATCTACTCCCTCTTCCCGTCTTCTTCCGACCCTTCCGTTCTGATGTATTCCCCGTTCTATCATCTCTTCATCGCGTCCTCTTCCCATCCTCTGTGAGTCCTCTTTCCTTCCTCTCGCTGTCCTCGTTCAGTCCTGAACCTGATCCTGCGCCACGCCGCCTTCGCGTCTCGACCTTCCTCGCGTCCCCAGCCCCAACGACCGCTTGTGGGATTGAGAAGCTGTGCCACGCGCCCGAATATTTCGTTTCGCTCCGGCATCAAATAAATCCACTGCAAAGTGGATTGAGGTTGTCTTCCAGACCCCACGTAATAGCGTATAGGATTTTTTGTGTAATATAACATGGAATGTCATATCGGTCTTTTAGGATTATTTCTCTCCCCGAGCGATATACGCTGGGGAAATAGAAATCTCGCGAGTTGCATCTCTAGATTTCCAATTGCTGTATGCGCGTTCTAATGTAACCGACATTAAGTTACGAGGTTGTGGTTCCTATTTTCAATATGAGATGGGTGTTCGCATCATATGCTTTGGAAATTACGTTGTAGAAAAACCCCTGCATTACATTTTCCGTATCCTGAAATATACATCTATATTGCTATGTTGGACAAATGTAATATTATTGTAATTTAAAAGTTATTAAACAAGATCTATTGCAACTTCCTCTAGAAGGAACTTGTTTTCTTTGTTTATGATGAATTTTTGCCACACTAATGTGAAATTACATTTCAGGAAGATTTTAATCGTAAATTATAATATATGTATGATTAAAGTTCATTCTATTAAAATAGTTTCTGTACAAATGTTTCATATGTATCGACCCCAAAAGTCGACATTTTTGGTTCATTACTCTATTAATCCAGGATTTCGAACACAATTTCCAACATAGGAATAACAATTGGAACACGTATAAATTCATCGTGGAGTTTAAAGATTATCGGCGCTTCACCGTATGTATTCGTAAATTTGATGTAGCTTAGAATCTTGTAGCATTTTTCATATAAATGTATTTCCTATGTCTGCATGAAGAATTTGACCACAAATTATTAGAGAAAATTATGAGAATGTCCATATTGACCGTCTGTTGATTTATGATTGCTGAATGTACCCAATATATTATAGGCAATCCAGTTTTAAATATGGGTTAAATTTCTTGTTTATAAAAACATACATTATAATAATGAGAGAAACATATTTTAAGACAACAGTGTACGTTTCTCAAAATTATTATTTCGCATCATCAGGTACAAGACTATAAAAACATAAATAAACAGAATTAGTTAAGTTCTTTACATGTTTATAGAAAATAAAAGCTGCAATTACGGAGAAGCAAGGTAGGAAGAGACAAACAATTATTACTTACTCATCAGAAGATGAGTTCAACGCATATTAACACAGATTCTTTGGGTCGCCAATATGTAGTTAACATTTTGATTTAATTCAGTTCTATTATTCAAACGAACTGCATAATTTTAAATTTCAAATTGCGGAAGAAATATGCAGAATGGAGCGCAACGGTACAAACCCCTCCAAGTAACTTTAATCCCCCCCCCGCAATCTCATTTTCCTTTCATTCTTAGTTCTGTTAGACGAACACACTTGCCTCGCCACCAACCGTTGAAATCCATTCTGTACACTGCTTCTGCGTTTTAAAATAGTGAGGTACAATTTAGGCGAGCCTTAAAATTCGGCAGCTTTCTTTTAATTGTTACCGGCAACCCTTACCTAGACAATCGTAAACTTAGATGTATATATTATTGAATTATATTGTTAAAGGTTAAGTTTATTCCGATAGGTCCCAACATGACATTTCTCCTTAAAACATTACGACGCGATGCACAGCTTTCACAGCTTGAAATTAGTTCATTACAACTTCATGTACGTGATTTTTTTCTCTTCAACATTCGATCGAGCCGTTAAATTTCTAGTCCAGGAGGAGGAGGATACGGGGATATGCAGTGGGTAATTGCGCAGCTCTCTCATTACAACCTATGCTAGTACCGGGGCCATAATGCCAATTCGGGGTGAGCTGTAGGGACGAGAGTTTGGCTGGCACGGTTGAAGCTCCGGACGAGTGCGAGCTGAATTCTGTTATTTCCTTTCTTCAAAAGGAAGGGAATAGTTCAGCAGAAATTTACCGAAAAATGAATTTTGTGTATGTTGTAAATATTTAAACAAAGAAACAGAAATGCTGGCTCCTGGAGATTCCCTTTTTCAAGATAACGCCCGCTTTGAATACTGCAATAGCCAAACAGCTTTGGGGCATATGGAACATGTTGATCACCCAGTGTATAGCCTCGAGTCTTTGCCGAGTGATTTTCATGCCCTCTTGGAATTGAAGAATTGACATGGAGGCCGAAGCTTTCAGGCTCAGGACGAGCATTGGAACAAAGTTAAGGCCCATCGAACATCATTGGCGGCAACGTTTGTTGAAGATAGGATTGAAGAACTCACCTACAGATATGAAAAATTGCTAAATATATACGGAAATAATATACAAAATAAGTATGTTTGCTCACAAACATTGGGAATAAATTAATTTTTTATTCGTAGATTTTTTTGGACAAATGGAGATTAAAAACGGCTCTTTTATTATAACCTTCATGTTTGTTTCTGAATTGGTTTGTTTGTGGATAGGAACATTGCATATATTGTCCAGAGCTAAGAGATGGATCATATCAGCATTACCTCAATAGCTAACAAGGAAGTGAAGGCAAAACTGAATTAGACAGACCGGAAAACGACAATTAAACAACAAAACATTAGCCAAATTGACTGATGTATGAGAGATATCAATTAATGAGAGTTTGTGAATGAGTTAAATACAGTCATTATCGTGAAATGAGCGTGTGTTTAACTTTTGATGCTTGATAACTTCCGTGGGGGAAACACGACCCTCACCGAAAAGGTCGACGCGCGTTGTGGCGGGGCTAGCAACCCGGCTGGCGCGGGGCAGCGCAGCGCGGCGCGGCGCGGTGCGGCATGGCGTCCCAGGGATTGCCGCGAGGGGCCGCGCTGGGCCGCGTGGGCGCGGCGCAGCCGCCCGGGCTGCTCTGACCTGGAGGGGCCGCTGGCGACGGTGGGTGATGAGCGGTGGGCGATGAGCGGTGGGCGATGAGCGGTGGGCGGTGGGCGGTGGGCGGTGGACGATGAGCGGTGGGCGATGAGCGGTGGGCGATGAGCGGTGGGCGGTGGGCGGTGGGCGGTGGGCGGTGGACGATGAGCGGTGGGCGATGAGCGGTGGGCGGTGGGCGGTGGGCGGTGGGTGGTACCGGCTGGAATAGTTTAGCGATAAATTTTCGGTAGTGCTGCAGCGTCACTGACCGGGGATCATACAGTTCGAGTCTTTATAACGTCGGAGTTTCTACCCTAGCTACAAAGCTACGTCGAATTATGTTGCAGTCTGAAGATGAATTCTAGCGAACGACTTCTCCGTTTTCGAACAATAGTAGGCGACTGTCGGAACAGTACCATCCTTACAAAAAGGCCATGGACCGCAGGCGATCTTTCTGCCATCAACCTTGTCCCCTCCACTTACACACACACACACACGCACACACACACACACACACACACACACACACACACACACACACACACACGCGCGCGCGCGCCACACTACCACACATGTCGGAAGACCAGCCGGGGGTTTAGAGCGTCTCCCGACTTGGGTGGTGCCCCGTTAGTGGCGATACTGAGAAGGATTAATTTTCCACGTAGTTTGTCATCACCCTTTATTTCGAGAGAGCTCTTGTAAGTTCTGTGGAATTATGAAACTAAAACTCAATCAAGGAGGCTACTGTTTCTACGCGTTGATCGACGGTCAATGTAGAAATGATAGATAAGGAAAGAGGCACATTGAAGGCTGTCTGCGACAACGTAACGCTACAAAGAGTTGTATAGAAAGATTGAGTTGTATAGAAAGAGTTGTATAGAAATTTAAAATAATATTTTTGCTCTTTAAAGAACCATCGAGTCTGGAATACAAGTACGTGAATTTTACTCTGGTAAATGGAAATTATAACTTGCGGATTTTCATCGGGAGGGACCATCTGGAGGCATCCTAACTGGAATCTTACGCGAATCGGTCAAGGAGACACCATGCGTCTTGCAAGAAGCAACAGAGGCTTTCTAGCAATTACTGCATGTAAAATTGTGATGTTTAACGCTGCAAAGAAGTTGGTATGGACGAGCGAAATTGGCCGAGTCAAACACCAGAGACCCCGAATGATTTGTGTTAGGGCAAAACTCGTTTAGGCTCGGGAGGTGTGCCGTTGGTGGAGACACATGGAAGGCGATACTCCGCAAATCGATATCTAGACTGGCGACCACTTGTGGTATAACATGCACTGCACTCACTGCAATAGTCACGACTGTAATAGTTGACTCACTCGGAAATAGTATATAATTATATGAAAGGAAAACCATGCCTCGATTTTACAGAGCGCTTTCGAATGATATTACTGGTGTATCATCTACAACACGACTTTAGGGCGATGGTCATCTCTTGCGGTACAGAGGAACCTCCCGTCACTTTGGGCTGCCTCAACGTAAGAATTTTGCCGGGCATTGCTTTTTAAGTCAATGAAACAGTCGACTGATGAAACAATATTGGCACCCGTTGCATTAGACGCCATTATTCTCGATAGCCGCTGGTGCCGATAAAATAAGCGTTGCGAGCTGGAAGTGTCCCCCACACTATCATCCAAACGGGAGTTTTGTTACGACTTGAAGCTTTAGTATTGAGGCTCCCGATTGGATGATAGTGTGTTGGACTATACTTAGATTTGAATGCAGTGTCACTTCAAGGTCACGTAGTGTCAGTATATGGCAACCAAAATGTGACCTGTATATCTTCGTTATATGAAATTTCTCCCCACATACTAATTGGGAGAAAGTTATCACTTTCAACCCCCCTTCCCTATATGCCCTAGAAGATTGTAACATTTACTCGGAGATATTCTGTAGTTTTTCAGCCCATTGGTTAGGAAGAAGGTGCGATGGACAGAAACGTCAGGAGAAAAGGGCACCTGTTCCGGCGCAATCAATAAACTTGCGAATATTGACATATCTACAGATTAGTAAGAGGTTGCTAGTACGTTTTAATAGACTACTTTGAAAGTAGAAGTTATGCTATAGGAACTACCATCTTTATATTTTATTTTCTCACTAGGCAGGCGTTTATGCAAGTGGAAAGAAAAGAAACTGAAACAATGGTTAAGATTTTTGAGAATATTGTTACTGGGTGGATGAGTGAATTCCATTAATGAGTGCACACAAATCCGTAATAATACCTGCTTAGTTTTAAACCCTTTTATTTTAACCCGATATTACTTATTTGTAATACTACGTTTCTTGTTAACCATTTGACGGAACAGCAACCTTATTTAATTGAAATACGAGGAGGTGCAGGAAATAGTACGCACACGTACACGAGTCAAATGAGTTTCGAATTGATATAAAATGCCTGAATATAGAATAGCATTACAGAAACTAACGGTGCAAAAGATCATGTGGCTCTACGTTAGAGTCTTTAGGTAGCACTTCGTGCACTTGGTGGCACCGGGCGCGGGGCGCGGGGCGGAGTGCGGGGGCGGGCACGGGTGGGCGCGGCACCGAGGCAAACTGGGCGAGGGGCCGGAGCGGAGCGTGGGCGAACTAAAGCAGCTGGAACCGAGCCTGGTGCTCGGAACTCGGGGTCACGGCCTTCCTCATGAGGTTCAAAGCAGCAGTGCCAAGCCCTTTCACTACGCCAGCGGGCTTCTAACACGTAACAGGAATCTGGATTCAAATATCAATCTACGCGTTGGTATACATTTTTATATTGATACAAAATATAGCAATAATAATAGCTATTTATTATTCGAGACGACAAAGCTATTCTTTGTGTACGAAAGAAATTTGTTACCTTACGATTGACGAAGGGAGCAGCAGAGATATCTTTCTTTTAGAAAAAGTTTCGATGCGGTCGCGTGTAATGTTACCATTTATTTTATTGTTTTAGTAAAATAATTGAAGTTACAATACATAACGTCAAATATTTACCAGCGCCAAAGCAAGGAGCGGCTACAACAGCAATTGGGATTTTTGTTATCAGCAGGCAACAAAGAGGTACATAAAGAAGCGTTTTTAACCTTAATATATATACGAATTAAGACAACATTTATTTCATAATAACATTATTGATGCATTATTAAATTACTAAACTGTGTTATTATAAAAGATCGAATAGGTCTGTCGCAACGGTTGTAAAATTCTTTAGAACGGGCGACTTTCCGTCTCAGTTCGGATTTTCGATCACTTTCCCTTGGTAAACCCTCGTAACTGCTGAGACGGTTCTTTCCTTTGCTTCTGGACATTAAACCGAGCTTTCCTATCCACCAAAAAACTCGTGAAGTGTTTACTTCTTTGACGAAAATAAAATGGTAAAAAACGCACCGGTAAATGCATATGAGGTCTCTGCAGAAAAATCATGAGAATACCCGGGGCCTGGTGCAAAGATTTTGATTGCTTACTCCGTGTCACCTGCCTTAGAAAACAATGTACGCTGGACAGGAGCGCACCCTCCGCTACGCCGCCCTGGGCTGTCGCTACGGGGTTGTCGAGGGGAAACAGCAGAGGGCGGAGGGAGGTGAGCGCGTAATGGAGGGGATACAAGGGGAGCGCGTGGGCCGTGCCCGGCTCAGCCGGTGGGCGATCCATCGGACCGGTGGAACGGCCGGCCGGTCGGTCGCACGCGCCCGAAAACACCTCGGGTAGTTACAAAGCGGATTAAACAGCCGGCCGCTATTAACGAAATTGTTTTATGAGTTTTATCAGCGGCGCGGCGGCCTGTTTTGTGCCGGCTCCCTTGCAGCCGACAAAACTCTCAATTACGGCAAATGAACCGCGTGTAATCGGACAGAGTCGCGTGCCCCGTCACCCCGCCCCCTCCTGCTTCACTCTGCTTCCCTCCGCCCTGCTCCGCACCTCCCTTCAGCGCACCGCCTCGTCCAACCCCGCCACGCTCCGCCCCGCTCCGCGCCGCTCTGCCCCGCGTCGCCCCGCTCCGCGCTGCCCCGCTCCGCCCCGCTTCGCTTCGCCCCGCTCCGTTTCGCCACGCCCCGCTCCACGCACCGGTAGCGGTAGCTCAGTGCATCAACTGATGTCAGTGCAGCGCCTCTAACCGGGAGGTCCTAGGTTCGAGTCCTGACGGCGGCAGGATTTTCGACACTAGCTTTTCAGCTAGGTCGGATTCAGTCGCTGTCTGGACGAGAATTCTAGCGGCCGGCTGCTCTGATCGGTAGTTTTCCGTGGTTTCTCCGATCAACACCAGGCGAATGCCGGAGCAGTACCCTACCAAACGGGCCACGGACCGCGCGCGATCTGTCTTTCCTCTTCCTTGCCCTATCCTCTCCCCTTACACACACACTTACACTAGCATGCACTACACTACCACATATTTCGGGAGACCGGTCGGGAGCTTAGAGCTTGTCCTGGCTGGGGCGGTGCCCCGCTGGTGGGAGAGTTCTGGTTAGGGGGAAACCCCGCTAGCCGACAGTAGGTCGGCGCCGGATCTCGCCATCCAGCGGGGGAAGATCACCGCCATCTCCCGAGGGAAAAAACATGCACTACACTAACGGGACTAATGACCGAAGTAGTTGACGCGCCTGGAAACACGAAAATCAATGAGTCAACCACTCCACGCATTCCCGCACCGCCCCACCCCGCTTCACCGCACCCCGCTTCGCCCCATCCCGCTCCACCCCTTCCCGTTCGGCGCCGCCCCGCTCTTCGCCGCCACTGTCCGATCCGCCCCGCTCCAACCCGCGTCGCTCCACGCTATTCCGCTTCGCAGGTGACAGTATCAACAGCACACTACAAAAAATCACATACAATACATGAATATTATTTTACAACACTTTGCCAGATGACATTAAACGATTAAATTCGATAGAAAAGTTTAAATTCCAAGTAAAATCGTTTCTGCTGCACAACTGTTTCTATAAAATTAGACTATATCGAGCATAAAAGGAACGTAACATTAATTTTAACAATGATATTTAATGTATTATTTACCATGTGGACTGTATAATTCTAAACAACCTGTAGCAAGTATTGTACCCCAGCTTCTGGATCAATGACCCCCATCTCGATCAGGTTTTTCGTGATCCTTTAAGAAATGCTGAGATGGCCCCTTGTTTTGCTTCTGGACAAAAATGTAACTTCATTATCTGTGCACGACTTCTAGAATTCAGTGGAAAATATAGTTATTCAAATTAACGTTCTCCTTGTCGCGGTAGGAAGTATTATTCCTTCATGACGGACATGATGACGGATAAGACCCCAATTTTATAGCTGATTTGCCTTTAGAATTAGATTTTATTACATCGGAGGGAATATTTTGTTAACAATCATTGGACAAAACTCTCATTTCTTCTATATTCAAAATTCTCCTAGTATATGACAGTGCTGAGATCACAAAATTGTAAAAACGTGCACAGAATTCACTTCTCCCCGTAGCACGTCTCGTACAGTTTTTAAGTGCTATTGACGTAAAAAAATAAAATCAATAAATGTTGCGTATTAAACTGTATTGAATGGCTACTTGAGTTAAACGATCGACGTCCATTATTTGAATGTGTTGTAACTACATGAAACATTTTCCTTCGCCTGTGTTTCAGAGTAAATGTGGCAAACAACAAAGACATGTAGAGGGATAAAAGGTAACAACTTTTATCGTTTAATTTAAGGTGGGAAATTTCATTTAAGGAAGTTATACGTACGGCGTTGTTCCTGACGAGTAAGCATTTCTGTCTACGCTGTTGTTTAGCAAGTCACATCCTTACTCCATGAGGTTTCGTGTGTGTGGCCTCGCCGTGACGCAGTGCCTGCAATTTCTGGCGGTTGTTCTCCTCCTGGTACACTTTCCGGCTTCGAAACCAGCCACCTGTGGCACGCAGTGCCACGGCGCCCTGCCGCCCCCCTGGTGACGTTACCCTCACTCCCCCACTGCGTGGGTGCGTCACGGCGTGCTCCAGTTTCTCCCGTTTCGCGGGGCCGCCAACCGGCACTCTCCAAACTCTGGGACTCGTAACTGCCACAGCCCGCTGCTACCACGCGCTAGAGCCTTTCAACTCCCGTATAAACTAGTGGACACGCTCTGCCCTTTCACATTATTGTAGAAAACTATAGGAGAATGTTGCGGCGCATACCGATGCAGTACCCGGAATACCGAATACCGATGCAGTATTCAGCCAGGATGGCGCGCGATCATTCCTTCCTCTCTTTTGTTCTAGCCTCTCCCCTTACACGCCGAATCATACTTACACGCAATACACTAGGACCAAACCTTTGTCTGGAGACCAATATGGGAGTGTAGAGTTTGTCCCGGCTAGGGCGGTGTTTCGCAGAGGGAGATTCTTGGAGTGGGAATCCCTACAAGCCGACACGTAGACCGGGAGCGGTAGCTCAGTGCATCAACTGATGCCACTGCAGCGCCTCTGACCGGGAGGTCCTAGGTTCGAGTCCTGACGGCGGCAGGATTTTCGACACTAGCTTTTCAGCTAGGTCGGATTCAGTCGCTGTCTGGACGAGAATTCTAGCGGCCGGCTGCTCTGATCGGTAGTTTTCCGTGGTTCCTCCGATCAACACCAGGCGGATGCCGGAGCAGTACCCTAACAAACGGGCCACGGACCGCGCGCGATCTTTCCTTCCTCTTCCTTGTCCTATCCTCTCCCCTTACACACACACTTACACTAACATGCACTACACACCCACACATTCCGGGAGACCGATCGGGAGCTTAGTGCCTGTCCCAACTGGGGCGATGCCCCGCTGGTGGGAGAGTCTGGTTAGGGGGAAACGCCACTAGCCGACGGTAGGTCGGCGCCGGATCTCGCCATCCAGCAGGGGAAGATCAACGCCATCTCGCGAGAAAAAAACCTGCACTAAACTAACGGGACTAATGACCAAAGCAGTTGGCGCGCCCGGAAACACGAAAAAATCAATCAACCGACACGTAGGTTGGCGTTGGATTTCACCATCCAATGGGAAGGAAAACTGCCACTTCCGGCGATAAAATAATTCACTACACTACAGGACCTGTGACAGTTCACGTGACTGAAAACATCGATCAATCAGTTAACCAATCAATCAAGACTGCTGCAAACTTAGCGTTTTTCCCAGCCGCGGTTCATTCAGATTACTTATCATTATAAGTACTTGATTCCTGTGTATTTCGTATTATTTACATCAAATTTGTGTAGTGCTGGGTTTGCGAACGTTCCGCTAAGCCCCACCGGACAACATTAGCCCCGCTGCCCCTGCACCCTGTGGATTCGCCCACAGTGCCAATGGGGAGTTGCTAGGCCCTGCGGCGCGCCCCGCTTACAAGGTGCTTCCACCTCGGAGGCGTCTCTTCCCCGGAGCGGTCCGCCGGCTGCTCCCGCTCCGCCGCGCTCCACGGGTCAGCGCCTCCCTGAGCGCTGCCCAGGAGGGGCGGGAAGGGAAGGGAAGGGGAGGGAAGGGGAGGGGAAGGGGCTCATCCTATTGGGGCGGCTTCCCCGCCGCGTCATCGCCCTGTGGACTAGATACAGAGAGTAGCGCCCCCTGAACGCCCGCCGCCATTTAATATCCTCTCACCCGATAGCCCCGACAGGCAGCTTTCAGGAGTTGAGGAGAAATGGTACTCGTAAACAGAGGCGTCCGCAGCGGAAAACAAGGGGTGAGGGCAACTTCAAGATTTGATCATATTTATTCAAATAAAATGTTTTTTTTAATGTTTGGCTATGGGGCCCTTTGAGAATGTTCGTGGGTGTCACATTCCCTTGCCCACCCTGTGCGCACGCTAAAGCTAGTAACAATTGCAGTGAAGGATTTTCTTGGGTATTTTTAAATTTATTTTCATTTTCACTCTTTTGTACATTTATGTGGTACAAGAACCACCTGCTTACGGATACAGAAAGTTAGAACTCCTTTGTATATTATCCTTTTGGCATTCGTTTTCCCACTTCAAGGGCTCTCTATAAATTAACGGGTCGTAGAAGATGTTATACACTGTCTGGAAATGGAAGAAGATGGCGTGGTATGCGCCATGCTTCATGTGCAGATTTTTCCCATTTTCCCCAATATTTAGTTAGTAAATCCATTCAGTATTGGTACTCATTTTGAAAGGAGGCCGATGGCACCTCACGATTGCCCTGATTAGGATATTAGTTCTGACTTTTGGTAAATTAATTTTTGGGTGGATTCCCAACATAATACGCCATAACGCAATTCGAACTCTCCTGACAACTGGATTTGAAATGGTCGGTGGCGTTCTGTGTCTGTAGGATCTCCTGCTACTGTAATTTCACGATGCCAGCACGCTG
The DNA here is from genome assembly GCA_011170035.1 of Teleogryllus occipitalis. Taxonomy (NCBI): domain Eukaryota; kingdom Metazoa; phylum Arthropoda; class Insecta; order Orthoptera; family Gryllidae; genus Teleogryllus; species Teleogryllus occipitalis. Next base: position 50,552 of record BLKR01001729.1, read on the forward strand.
CTGTGGCTTCTGCTTGAACTAAGCAATCGGCTCTCAAAACGCCGCGTTCGTACTCCTCTTACTTATACTATACGGGGTCACCGCGCAGTGGGCCGAAGCAATGATATCCGTAGCACCTAGCAAGAGCATTTCGTCAGTCACGAGGGAATTAACCATTCTCTCGGTAGGGTCGCTAATCATTTCTCGACATAGTCTAAGCGTGCAAGAATCTAATATTTCTCGGAAACCATAATCAAGCATGCCCTAATTCTAGATTATAGCTCTTCAGCATTTCAGGCAAAGGCTGACCGAATGCAGTTCGTTAGCCAAGGGTGCTTGTGATATGTCCAATTTTTTATTGTTTTATAGAAAATTGAACATTACAACTATTATGTAATATTACATATTCCATAATGATTGAACAGACCTACTACATTTTTCCTGTCTTCAGCTCATCGAATTCATAGAGCAATTTTAATATTTAAAAATTAATTAAAATGTTTAATAAAATACAAAAAAAATTGAAAAAATAATTTACTTAGGAATGAAATGTATTATTTGAAATTTTAAGAGACAAACCTGAAATGTCTATATTATGTATTTTCAGAGTATCAATTAATCATCCCTTACAAAGTATGAGTAAATTCGATAAGTTCGATTCGCAAAGTAAAGTATTCCATATAACCATAACTGTGAAAATAATCCATTTTACGGGAAGTAAATTTTCATGAGTTCTCTCTTTATGTGTCCACATTTAAGAAAACAAATATACTGTTTTCAAAATAATTTCAATTACTGTGCGATATGATGAGCAGTGCTTGATGGGAAGCCTAGAGTAATCTACCAGAGCAGAATGTTTCGTAATTTACTTAAAAAAAAACAACAAAAACTTAAAGAATCTTTGCATCCAATATAAAAATATTAAGCGATATTTTATTTGTTATTTAGTCACAAACCCGTTGATGAAAAGTTAATATAGGTGAAACCATATGCCTGTTCTTCCTAAAAGATGATTATAAAGTCCTTTCTAACAACCATCATTCCTGACTTTATCTTTGAGACAATTGTTCACTGCTTTTAGAAATACCATTTTTAAGTCTTCATAAATGTTATTCGGGTCCTAGCTGGATTTTGGAGACAAAGTAAAAGTAATTTACACCAGGCTTTCTGTTAGGAAATTGTGAATGAAATGTAACATCTTTCCTGATGCATTGCTTCTATAGCACTAGAGTACATACTGAGCATCAAAACGAAAGGCGTTTGAATATACAATGGTAGAAGCTGTAATAATACGTTTTATTAGCTTTTGAAGCGGTCCCCTTCATTACGACCGGAATTTTTGTTATTCCTTTAATCCATTGAAAAGGAGCTGAGATAGTCCCTTTGTTTTGCTTTTGAAATCTGCAAGTGGCTTTCTCCTAAACATTCCATACAGTTTTAATGTTTTTGATGTTCAATACAGGACAATTAAAAACAAAACCATTGGCAACAATTACAACAAATTTTAATATTTAAATGAACTACGCAGTGTTTTCATTTCACGCCAAGAACAAAAACTATTGTAAAAACGATAATGATAACAGGTTTCAACTTTATTGATGCTTTATAAATAAATAAATAAAAATAAATAATATTTTCTTAGGAAATTTACTAATCAGGTGATTACTAAATTGTTGACTTTTGATTATTATGATCTTATTCATGTCATTAAAATGAAGGCCGAATGAAGTAAAAGTAATAGTAAAAGTAATAAGTGCTTTTTTACATTTTTTACTGTACCCTGCCTTCATTTTTGAGATGCAAATTATGATCTAGGGATTAATCATTAAAAGGATTGGAATGTTGTCAGAAATTTAACTGCTCTAGGTTTTTGTAAATGTAGATGTAAATATCTCCAACATTTGAATGGTTTTCTTTGAATTTGGAAAAGCCTTTTATAATTATAGAATCTCTTCTTAATACTTTTTAAACACCTATTTTTTAGCAGAATAAGTAATAAGTACAATGTTTAATAAACTCATTGGTTACATTTTTATGTACTACACTTAAGTGCTATAATATGATAATCCGAATAAAATATAAATTATTAGTGAAAAAATATGACAAAATGACGGTTTATTTTAAATAAGACATTTGAATCACGACTGATCAGTTAAACATTGCTTTCTCTTACAAATTACAGGAACACCATTAAGGAACATTATTTAGAATGCCATTTTATGGTCAGTACAAGGTATTTCAGATCTGTCAGTGAAGGAAAGAAATTGGACACTCGTTATTATATTATCTTTTGTTAAATTAAATAAACTCAGTTGTGGAGTGTCAGTTGTGATTGCAACTTTCGTAAGTGAAGATGCAATATTCGTAAGGAAGAGGATATGGAATGTCACAGTTTTAAAACTAAATACATGATAATTTATCTTCAAAAGCCGTACAAATTGACCTTGAAAATAATCTATACTCATAAAAGTAAATTCAACGAAACGTAGCAGACGTCCATACTACAAAAAGTAGTTTATCAATAGACACAAAATTTTACAGGCTCATTTTCAGGATTGTTGCAGAGTCTTTTCAAATTTCGGTAAAGGTTAATACAACACACATCCGGAAAATAAATAGTTTAAATAATATGTTGGTAGATGCACCAGGTTCATTATTTTTCAAATGTCGCTAAGAGTTCCAAAAAATATATTCCGCCAGAGGCCTCTAGCGATGCAGTAGAACTGGTGCCTAATATATGTTAGAGGCCAGTAGCAGTGCGTAAGATAAACATTTATAATCTAATAGCGTTGCACGGTGAAGGATCATACATTCTAACATAATATAAAGGCATTTGATAAGAGAAATATTCTAGGGCGCACGGACAAGTAAAGCGAGCGAAGTAAGACGTATTCTGCGAAAGCGTAACGAAACGGTGCAGGGGCCGACGCTCAGAGCGGGGGGGAGGGGCTGGCAGACCCGATGCGCCGACAGATTTTTGATGGACAGGGGGAGCGAAGGCGCTGGCAGGGTGAATTCGTGGCGCCTACGTGCTCAGCTCCTCAAAGGTGATTACTTGAGGCAGCCACTGCAGAATTCGACGAAAGACGGAACGAGGTGAGAAGTAGACGCACGTGTCACGATGTCGATAATCGGACAGATAGACATGACGAGGCTTGCACGCTGTCCCGCTGCGCGATCATAAACTAATAAATCGACGAGGAACAACGGCGACTGAGTGACATGATTGTCTCCATGGGTCAATTCGACTCACGCACGTGTTTCCATCCGAACTCCGAGCGCGTACGGATGAGGTGGGGAGTGACCTCGTCGCTAGGCAGGCAATAGTACGAACGATGCAGATTTTACATACAAATCATAAAAAATGATTGGAAAGGGTGAAAAAGGGGAGGAGTTTTACCGATCGAGGCGGGAAGGGAAGAAGACGCTTCGTGAGGTAGGAACCGCGGGCGACAAGAGAGAAGAAAATTGACAGAGGTCGAGTAAGGGCCGGTAGAGTAGAGAGACGGAGCAAGTAGCTCACATCAGTAGACGCCGGAGTTGAGATTCGCTGAGATATTGTGGAAGTTGCCCCCCACGCGCACAAACTCCATCCGAGTCTAATAATCATGGCTTAGATGGCGTACGCTGAGAATATTCGGGACGATGAAATACGAGTAGTGAGCAGATTGGAGCCTCAGTCGCGATAATTAACGGCATCCGAATCGTAAACCGAAAGTGGGTTACCACGAACCAACGCGAGACAGCTGGGCGTGGACAACACCGAGCGAGAGTGCAGCGAGCAGGGTCGTCAAATTTCCTGTTCAGGAAGACCTATTTATTTTTTTTTATTTTTTTTATTTATTTATTTCCACAGACCAGCATAACTGCTTTACAGGGATTGTTTACATTTAAATCTCAAATCAAAACACTTACAAAAATAAATAACAAATAGATTAACTTCATTCAGCACTGACACAAAAGGTAGCATTCATAAAATACATTCATTCTTTTATAAATAGAAATAAGGGAAGCCCAACAGGTTCCTCATTATTGTATGTTGTTCTAAGTAAAGTCGAATTTTATTTCTTGTATTGTTTATTTTAATTCATAGGATTTATGGGGGGTCAGCAAATTGGATAAGATATTTGTCATATGGAAATCTATTTCTGATTCGGGATGTTGTTGCTGATGACCCAAGGTTGTAATGGTCACTTGTAGGTATTTTATGTAGATTTGTGAAGAAGAAATGTGAACGTTTAAGCATTATTTGATGGATAGTTTCTATTTTTAATTCTGAATGTAGTTGAGTGTTTCTAATAAACCAGGGAGCATTTACTGCTATCCGTAGGATTTTATTTTGGAAGGTTTGTATTTTCTTTATGTTAGTAGCAGAGGTGTTGTACCATATTGGGCATGCGTACATTATAATGGGAAGAACTATTGCTTTATAAAGCACTAGAGTACATTCTGTTTTGAGGGTGGATTTTCTGTTGATTAATGGATACAATTTATGTAGTCTTCTGTTTGCTTGTATAAGTTTTTCATTTATATGATTAGTCCATGTTAGTCTTGTATCTATTAATACTCCAAGATATTTAATTGGTTTGTTTTTTGGTAACCAGTCAAGTGTTTTATTAAATAGCTTTAGAGGTTTGGGAGTAGTGTTTATTGGGCATAGTGTGAATATCTTTGCTACACATTTGTTGGGGTTTAATTTTATCTTCCATTTGTCTGCCCATAGTGATACTTTGTTTAGTTCTTCTTGTAGATTTTCTGTAGCTGTATTTAAACATTTGTTAGAGGTTAGTATTGCACTATCGTCAGCAAATAACGCTATTGTAGTGTTTTGGGTTGTTGGGAAATCTGCTGTAAATATGTTGAACAAAGTTGCTGATAACGGGCTGCCTTGTGGTACACCTGCTGTGATTCCTTTTTGTGTGGAGTAGGTTGAGTTTATTCTTACTGAAAAGACTCTTTCTTTTAAGAAGCTTTGTATTATTTTTACTAGGTAAAGAGGTAGGCCTGATTCCTGTAATTTAAATATCAATCCTTCGTGCCAAACTCTGTCAAATGCTTGGCTTACGTCCAAGAATACTGCTAGAGAGTGCTGTTTTTCTTCAAAATTTTTATATATTAGTTCTGTTATTCTTAAAAGTTGGTGTGTTGTGGAGTGTTTTTCTTTGAAACCAAATTGGAAAAGTGGTATGTATGATATTTCATTTATGTATTTTAGGAGTCGTTTTAGTATTAGTTTCTCCATTACTTTGGCTATGATGGGGATCAGACTTATAGGTCTATAGTTTTCTGTGAGTGTTGGGTTTTTACCTGGTTTTGGTATTGGTATTACTATGGAGTGTTTCCATTTCGTGGGATAATATCCAATTCTTAACATTGAGTTGAATATTGCAGTTAAGTAGCTAATTGCTTTCCTATTTAGTTTTTGTAATAGAATAGTTGGTATTTGGTCTATTCCAGCTGATTTTTTCCTATTTAGGTTTTTAATTGTTTGATAGGTTTCATTTGGTGATATATATTTTACTGGATGTGGAACTGTTGTTAGTTCACAATTATTGGTTTGATTTGTAGTGATATTATTTGAATTTGTGTTTAGGGCAAAAGTTTCTTGAAAGTGTTCAGCCAATATTTCACATTTTTCTTTTGTTGTTGCAGCTGTTTTATCTAATTTCTTTAGTTCTGGTATGACTGTTGGTTCTTTTAATATTTGTTTTGTAGCCTGCCATAAGTTGCTGTCTTTAGGATTTATCTTTTTAATGTAGTTTTTATATTGTTGGATTCTGTGTTCGTCTAATGCTGTTTTTACTTGGTGAGTTAGTTTATTTAGAATTTTCTTTAATTCTGAGCTTCTCGATTGTTGCCATTGGCGTCGAATTTTGTGTTTCTTTTGAATTAATTTTTCAATGTAAGTAGGTATAGTTTGCTGTGATAATTTTGGTTTATGATTAGGGTTGGTATTTGCTTCTTTTGCTGCTTTTCGTATAATTTTAGTGATAGAGTCTACGGCAGAATCAATTTCTTCTCTATTTTTCATGAACCGGTCTGTGGGAAGAGTGTTCTCTATATTTGTTTGGAATTTTATCCAATCTATGTTTTTTGTGTCTATGCCATAAGGCAATTCTGTTTTAATATAGTTTATGTCCGATGTGATTATTACGGGACAGTGGTCAGAGTCCAATTCAGGTAATGAGTGAGCATAGAGGGTATGTGTTAAATTTTTAATGATGGCAATGTCAAGGATATCTGGTTGAGCATTACGGTTTTTGGGGTAATGAGTAGGATTTGTTGGTGCTAAGATTTGAAAGTTTAAAGTTGTTGATGCTTTCAGTAATTTCCTCCCGTTAGGAGTATTCACTTTGCAGCCCCAATTGATATGTTTGCTATTCAGGTCTCCCATTATAATGGTAGGTTCTGTACTGTGTAATATTTGTTTTAAATCATTTATATTAATTTGATTTTTAGGTGGTTTATATGCTGTTATGATATTTAAGAATAAATTTTTTAATGTTATTTTTACTGCAATCAGTTCAAGATCATTCGATTTTGCAATAGAAATTAATGAGTGCTCCAGTTTCTTTTTGATTAGGATAGCTACTCCTCCTGCTGCATGTTGGCATATTCTATCTTCTCTATGGCAGATGTATCCAGGTATTTTAAGTGTTTGTCCAGGTACAAGGTGTGTCTCTGTTATGCATGCAATCGTTATTGCGTGATTTTTTAGGAAGTAGATGAGTGTGTTTCTTTTATTTAGTAATCCATTAGCATTCCAGTTTAAGAATGTTATTGATTTTAAGTTGGGCTTTTTATCCATTTCTTATTATATTTGATATTTGGTTTGATATCATGTTTTGTATTTGTGGCATTATTGTTGATATTGTTTGATTGATTATTGTTGGTAACATCTGCATTATAATGTGTGTAATGTTTGACTGTATGTTGTTTTGTGTAACTGTTTGTGCATATGTGGGTTTGGGTATGTTTTGTTTGTTATTAAATGCCATTTGTCTATATAATGGGTTGTGATTTATATTTGTTTGTTGTGAGTTTATTTGTGTGTGAGATTCATTTCCATATATGTTTTGTGTTTGTGAGGTTTGGTAAGAGTTATTGTGTTGGTTTGATTCTTGAATTCTCTTACTTTTTGGAAAGTATTTACATTGTCTAGAAGTCGCCATATGATTTTCTTTACATAGAGTACAAATTGGGGGTGGAGGGTTTGTTGTCTGCAATAATTCACAGTCTTTAGTCCAATGTTGTTCCGCACAATATCCACATTTTGGGGTCATTGTGCAATAATTTTTTGTGTGGCCATAAATAAAACATTTTTTACATTGAGGCGGGCCTTGTGGTTTCCTTCTTAATTCTACTTTTACAATACAGTGCAGTAGTTTGTCCAATTTAAATATTTCTCTACCTTCAATTGAGTTAGTTAATTCTAGTGCAACTACTCTAAAGGGTAATTGTTCTCTGTTAGTCAATCTAGTTACTTTTTTTATAGGATAATTTAGACTTTCTAATTCATTATAAATCTCTTCCTCTGTGAATATTATGGGAACGTTTTTTATTACTACTGATAAGTTTTTTTCTGATTGTACACAGTATGTATAATAAGGGACATTTTTCTCTTCACAATATTTTCTGACTTTTCGTAGTCGGTAACATTTTTCAGTAATATTTTTACCGAATCCCCTGTTGTTTTAAGAGAAAACCCATTTCCTATTAATTGCGTTAGGTCTTTAGATAGGAGTGTTACGTTTCCTGCGTTTCTAATGCATATGGGAGGTATTTTTATGTTTTCTGGTTGTACTTCTATATTGTTTACATTTTCATCTGATTCTTCTACTGTTTCTAAAATTGAATATCTATTTAGTAAATTATAGTCTTTTACTACACTATTGTTTAGCATTCTGCGCTTTGCGTCACTATAATCACTTACTTTTGTAGGTCCTCTTTTTTTTGTCATTTGTTGATGTGAACTTGTTTGATGATGGTCACTGGTGCTTTCTGCTGATCTATCTTCTGTGGGCTGATGGTTTCCAGGGGGCTGGTCAAGTTCCGGATGTGTTTGAGGAGCATGTTGTGCTGCTGCCTCCGTGTTGCTTGTTGGGTCGAACCGTGATTGTTGAAGCTGTTGTTGTAGTAATTGGTTTTGTTGCTCTAATTTTTGAAGATGTTCTTGTAGAAGGTGATTTTGATGTAAGATATGTTGGTATTGCTGTTGTAGATTTTCCATTTGATTTTCGTGTGTGAATTGTGAATTGATTAGAGTCGTGTAAGTGTCACTAGATCCTTCATTGTTCAGTAGTTCCATGGATCTGCTGATATGTCCCCCTAGGGGGACATCTTCTGATAACATTTTTGATACTTTATAGCACTATTAATTGTCTTTCACTTTTGCACTTACTGGTTTCAACACTGTATTGGCACAATTGTAGTTAAATGCACTTGTCCATGTGGCGTTGCACCAATGTTGATATACAATTGTTCGTATTGTAGTTTTGCCGCAATGCGGCAAAACGGTCGTGAGCTACGCCTATGCAAAAGAATTTATCGATCGCACCGGCACTGTAAAATTTGGACTTTGGCACTGATAACGGCGCAAGCGATTCGGAGCCAAGGTACGTCCGTCCCGCTCGGCGGTTGAGAGCAAACTGGCCTATTTTTAAGACCTATTTATAGCTTGTAACTTTTGAAATTTTTAAACGCCTATAACTCGGGAACTATGAGCCGTAGGACGCTGAAATTTGCATTGTAGTTACAAAAGAATATGCTCTGTTTTCAAAGTGTCAAACGTATTTTTTAGGAATATTTCATCAATTTTCAAATTTTGAAGCCTAATAAAGGAAAATGCTCAATACCACTGTAAACGCCGTCAAATTTCCTGTTCAGGAGGACCTTTTTATAGCTTTGTAACTTTTGAAGCATTTTGAAATTTTAAAACGCCTATAACTCGGGAACTATGAGCTGTAGGCCGCTGAAATTTGCATGGTAGATACACGAGAATGTGCTCTGTTTTCGAAGTTTTAAACGTATTTTTTAGGAATTTTTCATCAATTTTCAAATTTTGAAGCCTAATAAAGGAAAATGCTCAATACCATTGTAAACGCCGTCAAATTTCCTGTTCAGGAGGACCTTTTTATAGCTTTGTAACTTTTGAAGCATTTTGAAATCTTAAAACGCCTATAACTCGGGAATTATGAGCCGTAGGCCGCTGAAATTTGCATGGTAGATACACGAGAATGTGCTCTGTTTTCGAAGTTTTAAACGTATTTTTTAGGAATTTTTCATCAATTTTCAAAATTTGAAGCCTAATAAAGGAAAATGCTCAATACCACTGTAAACGCCGTCAAATTTCCTGTTCAGGAGGACCTTTTTATGGCTTTGTAACTTTTGAAGCATTTTGAAATCTTTAAACGCCTATAACTGGGCTGCGTGGCGGTCACCCGGGCGCCGAGCCACGAGCAGTTCAACCGGAGGGAGCGTGACAACAAGCGAGGCGCCGGGTCGTACACCTCTCCCTCTCTCTGTGCTGGTGAGGGACTCTGGCAGGTACCTGACGCGACTTGCAAGAAATGGAACTCGATGATATGTGACTTCAAACACATTTATGTAACCATCATTCTCAAGGAACAAGAGAGAAGTGAGACTAATAGTAGTGTGTAGTTGTAGTTGTTTATAAATGTTTCATCAACCAAGCGCGTTTCGAATTTCGGCCTAATTTGTATCTAAATGCTCTTTAGTGTAGTAAATGACTCTTTTATCAGTCAAAAATCATTTCTTTTTAATTACCACTTGACAAATCCAGTCAAAATGATATCCTGCATGTGCAAATTAAGGTTCCAATTGACAAGCGTTCAATAACTAGATCATCCATACCAGAGAGCGTACAGCCGGGTAGCTGTTTACGCATTAGCATTGTTAATTGTATGAGTGTCGAAGGCAGGAACGAAGTTGAGGGAACGAAATCCCAGACTGGATGGTGATTTCACGCTTCTGTCGGAATCTGACGGGGCAGTTACCATCATAGTACTGTAAAATATGATGAAACAGTGTATTTTATTAAAATTTGAATCAATTACATTGAAAATAATAATCTTAAATACCATGGTGTTATATAAAATTCATTTTATATAACGTTATCGTTTCCATGTTTATATAACGTTATCGTTTCCATGTTGTCGCGGCAGGAAGTATTATTCCGAAGGACAACATGGATAAGAGCCAAAATTTATTGCTTTTTTATCCTTGAAAATAGATTTTATTACATGGAAGTTTTTTTTCTTCTTTCTTTCTTCAAAATTTAAGTAGTATATGACTTAGTGTGGGGATCACAGAATTTTGGAAATGTGCACACAATTCACTTTCCCCCATAGCACGTCATACGCAGTTTTAACTGTTTTTTAACGTAAAATAATAATTAAAAAATTTTCCCATCTTAAGGATGAAGAAAGCCGGCGCAACGGTGGATATTTTGCTAGTTAATTATTTCCGAAACAATAAATAAAACTATCATAATGTTGACTATTTGAAATGCTATAATTTCTTCAGAATTTTTTTCTTCCAATTTTCACACATTGCCAATGGAATGATAGAGTTATTGCGCATTTGTGACAATGATTCATTCTGTGTAGATGTGAAACAAATGTTTTGCTGTTGTTGAAAGAGCATGTTTATTAATAGGTTTTCTGTAAGTGTATTCTTATTTAAAATGTAGTGGAGAAAGTATTGCTTTGTATTTATACTGGTTATTACGAGGGAAAAACAGCCTTCACAAATTCCCTTACGTACTACTTATAATTCACGTATGGTATAAAAATACTTCTTTGATTACCTGTTAAATTTTATTAACGGCTGGAGTTTGTTATGTGAATTGATTAGATTTCTCTAAATGTACATCGAAAATTGCCAAAAATATACTCGAATAATTTTATCAAAAACAATATTGACACACTTCAAACAATAAACAATATCGAAGCAGATGTGATTGATCTACTCCACGGTGTTCTCTTTCAAATAATTTTGTCACATACATTGTTCAAATATGTATCGTAGCGGGAGGGGTAGTTAGAATGATTGTTTTTTTAACAAAGCAAATTGTTATATGGAACTTGCAGGTCACTATACTACTCAGTTTCAAAAATACTTAGTGTAGGTATTTGAGCAGCCTTTTTTGTAATACTATTGTTTTGTGTTAACTTTAATATTGTTGGTGAGAAAAAAGTATTGGCATAAGTTGTATCAAAATTGCATTAGAAATCGTTTCAACATGCACTTCAAAAATAGGTTCATAACAATAAAAGGACTCGGGAACTCTCATGGAAGTATGTAGATAATTGACAATAAATTTTCCGCAATATTCCAAAAGCTAATACGATAACGTTCGGCTTACCGTTGGACAAGCTTCACAACCGACATTTCCGAATTTTGCCGGATAACCGCAACAGCGTATTCCAAATAAGCGGAAGTGTCAATGCGACAAATGCGATGCGGTTTTACCTTTTAGGCATAGATACGCTGGATGCGTTTGTGGTTGTCACAAGAGGAGTTCCGGAAACCTGTACTGAACTGTTCGAGTCGACGATTTGAGCATATTGTGGCACAGACTCGCTCTGTTAAAAGATGCGATCCATTCGAGCAATTTTTAAACCAGAAAAACAAGTAAAATGAATGCATGCATGAATGCGTGTGGAATAAATGAGTAATTACTTGGAAGTAAAACATTGCGATATTTGGGCCAGAAGCTTTATCAAGTAGCTTTTATAAAGAACAACGTTTTAATGGAAAACGAAAATATTTCAAGAGACAATAGTATTGACTATTGCGTGTAGACTAATCATACAAAATATTTTCAGTAGTTCTTACGAAATGATAATTTTCCAAACTTTATTCACTTATTGACACATTACAACTGCTGTGCTCATGAGCGACCACTCTAATTCACATTGGTTTACGTTAATTTACTGTTTTGAATCATACTACAATAATACAATACGTACATCACAGAACTTTGAAATTATGTCAAGAAATCAGAAACATTCAACCACTGTAAAGTTGTTTACGTAAGCACATGTTACGTTTTTTAAAACCTACATAAATTGCACATTGAGAAATGACTATGCAACGCACATTAATGGGTCAAACCTTGTTGATCGCTATAATCTTAGATTTTTCTCACATTCTTTCATTGTGAAAAAATCTAGTTTAGTGTTGATTGCAAGCATTGTTCTTTCTCTTACTGTGCTCGGTCATTCAAAAAGGAGATGGGAGATTTTTATTTGTGCTCCACGCTTAGAGCATCGTTCTGGATAGTTTTTTTAAAAACATTCGGTGACTTTGACTTAATTTGAAGTATTCCATGTGCAGTCTGATGAGGATGACTTGTTGCTTGAGGATGAGGTTGCTACGATGAATTCAGATCATAATGATGATGGTTTGTTTACCATTTTTCTAACGATGTGGAGTTTTCATGGTTTTACTTTCCATAGAAAGTTGCGACCCCCCTTATAAATGCAAGTGAAAATAAATTATAACACAAAAACAATTTGTATTTATTCTACTTGTGTTGTATTGCAAAATTAATGAAAATTAAAATATAAATTAGTTGGCTGCACCTATCAATAAGATTGGGAGAACGCATGCGAGAAAATATTTGTTCACAAGTCTTGAACACAAGAGCACACGCCGTCGTGGATGAGGCATGGGCCAGAGTCTACTACGCCAATTTAAATGGATTCTAAAATACACTACATATTATAATATTTTTCCTTTTTCTTTATAAAATTAAAATTTGTAATGAAAAGTAATGATTGGAAAAAAATTATATTCATTAAAAAAATTTAGGGCTGATAATAATACTGTACACTCTGTATATTATAAAATATAATAATCTTACTGGTAATATTGAATAAAAAACAAATTCGAAGTTAATTACAACCAATTAACCATTTATTAACAAAAAATATCTTGAAATACACTACTATTTGAAGTCTTCTACTTCTTCCAACCCGAAATCTATAATTTAAATTTAATGAATTCTTGGACGTGAACAAACAACAAAAAATAATTAATTAAAGTTATAAATGAAACGAATAATGATTAAATACCCGAAGAAAGAAGTCTTGAATAATAAATTAACTGAATTCTTGAACGTGAACAACAAAAGTGAATTAATTGAAATTATAAACGAAACAAACTATAAAATAGACAAGAAAATAAAGTCTTGTAGAATACGATTTACATAAAAAAAACTTTCCAAACTTTTTTCCAGTTCCTGTACTATTCTCCAAAGTTCTTAAACTTAGTTCACTTCTGATTTTCTTTAATGTTATGTTATATCCAGTAAAATCTTCCGTGAGTTGATCTTCTATCAGTGTCCGTTCATGCTCGTAATCAAATTTATCCTTGTTCATTTTGAACATCGAACTTACTACATCTATTGTCATGACCACAACTATCTCACTTATTCTATGCCTTCAGCAGGCCTTGCCATTAAATAACAGATTCATTACAATATCAGTTTCTTATATTTTCTTTGTAATCTTACAGATTCAATACAACATTCTTGAAAAAATATTTTCATTTACTGTAACAATTTAAAATTAATAACTTTAGTTTGGGTTTAAAACAAATTAATTCGTTCATATTTTAATGTTTTAGTTCAGGACTCAGTAAACGGAATTATTTCAGAAAATGCGGGAGAATGTAAAAAAATAAATATGAAGGTTATGTAACACTTAACTAATACCCTTCTACCCCTACGTAACGCAGCATGACAGTGCCTCACACCCCTCCCCCTCTTTAGCGTTACATAATTTATGGACGACCCCAAGTGCACTCTTCAACATTTGAGAATGTTCTTGCGTTTTTTTTCCGGCGACATCGACTTGTTGATTGCCATGAATTCCTTTGTGAGAAGGAATCTATGTCGGGGTAATTTGACTGCCATGTCTGTTTTGAAGATTAAATTTGAGCCCTTGAATTTTATGGATGATGACATTATTTGAATACCCCTATCCGATTTGCTTTCAGTGTCGTCAAAGAGCCACAGAGATAAAAATGTTGGGGCTGTCTACATAATGGAAGTTGAACATGATAATTTTTAGTTCAGCTCATGCTTTGCAGGAGAACATGAAGTAATATCGTAGTCAGAAGAAACTCTTCAATAGAGGATGAGGTTGAGATGATTACACAACTAGATTTCACATCACGATTTGAGCCGTCTGTATAAATTTTGTGGGAATGATGGAATTGTTTGTGGTAATCAGCTAATGGGGGTAGAAGTTATGTCTTTGAGTCGGATATAAGGCGAGGGATTTCAGTTACAAATTTTTTGTAGTAGGGTTGAATATGTGCCAAAGAGTGATAGGATGGAATTGGATTGTCTTAGCTTTGGAAAGTAAGCGATCTGTCAACATTTATCTCGTTATCATGAGAGTCGTTACTACATGAATATACATACACTTCTTGTAAATTCCATAAATTCAGATTTGGTTTTCGAGATGAATCCGGTAGAGTTTTCCCAATTATTATTAACAATTTTATTTAGTGTTTTTGGGACTGTGTAGTTACTAGGATATTTATTCTAGTAGAGAGAAATAAGATATAGTCTGCAAAAAGCAATATCTTGATTGAGGCGTTTACTATGCTGCTGACTTCCTTGATGGCTATGAGAAATAAAGTTACACTGAGAACTGAGCCTTGTGGCAACTCATTGATTATTCATTCAAGTTTGGAAGTTTTATCTTGCAATCTTGCTCTGAGCAATCTGTGTTTTAGAGACTTTTCAATGCAAGTTTATGTTGCTTTTGATTTCCGACCGTGAGTGAATCCTGAGTTATCTCTTTTTGTAAACTATTACGTATCCTTCCTCAATGTCCCAAGGAATTGTTGTAACATGTTGATTCATAGCTAATGCGTCGCATATTTCAGAGACTAAACTACGTAAATGATTACTGGTTGAAAGGAATGCTCCAAATCCACTTCGGGACGATGAAATAAGTTTTTTCAGAATCCATCGCAGGCGATTACTATTTTTTCTGGAAGTTTACATGCATTTCAGGTTAAATAAATGGGCCGGAAGTTCGTTCGGTTTGAGTGATCTTTATTATATTTAGCTAACGTATTTACAATGGCTTCTCTCCATTACGAAGGAGTGCATTTTCGAGATGATATTATATATTTGAAGAAGGTATTTCAAATATTTTACTGAAAGATTCTTGAGGAAAATACAGGGTATGTCATCCGGTTCTGGTGCGAAGGTTTTACTAGCGTTAACATCATAGAAGAGTTCGTGCATATGGAATGGCTAGTTTCCAGATCTCTGTTATGCTCTAGCAGTGATTGTTCGTAATGCGAGTTACTGAATTTCCTGCGAAGGAGTCGGTGGGTAGGTAACTCATATCCTGGGAGGAAGTGGTGTTTTTCATACCCATCTATCAACATCTTCGGAGGATACCATGCATTTCAATCACTAATAACACTTTGTGCCTAATTTTAGAGGTTGATGATTGATTTGATATGGAGGAAATAAATTGTTACCATGGCTGAACTAGTGTAGGCTTAAAGGTTTTACGAGATTTCTCTCTTGTAAGCAAGTAGACAATATTAGTTTCGACAGTTTTTCTGAGCTCCTTTCGACATTAATTGCTTCTGAACATTCCTTGTTCCGCCATGGCACTTGATTCCGTACTTTCCCTGAAATTTTGGGCAATTTCTAATTTTGGCTGCATCTATGATCATATATTAATAAAATCTCTAATTGTTCTGTTTATTTGATATGACTGAGGCGGTACTAAATAGTTTAACGTGACAATGTTATTGCTAACAATATTTTGAAAGAGGGGCCAATTAGCTCTGTTGATGGTGCGTTTAGGCTAATTCTGGTTTGGTAGTTGCTTGCCGGTCTGCCTAATTTATGGTCATAGGATAATGATCATTCTCATGTAGTTTTGAATTGATTCCCTGGAAAGTTTTGATGCGATATCAGAAGATACAATGCTTAAATCAATTACAAACTGTTTTATTACTAATATTTAAGTATGTTGCAATTCCAGTGTCGAGATTAAAGAGATCATTGTGATGGTCTAGCCACTCATCAATTAGTTTTGCCCTTAAGTTCCTCATAAATTGTTGGAAGTGTCAGTGCCTCCAATTATTCTGAAGGGCTTCTGCAGCTGTATTAAAATATTGTCTTACTCGTAAACGACTATAGACTGGAAGTTCTATTATAAACTGTTACAGCAAAATTTAGTTTCACTTCAACAATGACTGCTCTAAGCGACGTTTGAAGCGGTAAAAACTATACAAAAATCTCTTTTCTTATGAAAATTGCTCCTCCTCTGTTAATTAGAACATAACGTCTGATAGAAAAGTACGTTACATATCCTCGTAATTTTGCTTTGACCTTTTCTTTGAAATTGATTTCTTGAAAACATAGAATTTGAATTTTTCTCGCTTATTAGGAGTTTTAAATATTGCAATTTCATTCAACCATGCCCAGGGTGGATTTCACTGACTTGATTTATCTTAGTTAAATTTCTACTGGACTTGAGAGTTTGCGTTACGAGTAGTAAATTTTGTTGTTTTTTTACATTTTTTAGTAATTCTTGAACATATATTTTTGATTCATTTTACCTGTAAAACGGGATGAATTCTCTTGTTCTTAATGACGGCGTGTCAGTTATGAAATTCTTTGCAATATCCATTATGTTTTCATATTCAGCTTGTTTCGTTTTGTCAAAAATTTATTAATTGATACAATGATAGGTTTTTTATCTTCTATTGCATCTTTAGAATCGGTCTATGATAATCTATACATATTGTTAGTTTTAGATTTAATTTTGGGGGATTTTCCTAATGTAAGTGTAATTTTTTAAACAATTTCATCTGAATTTTGTAATAATTCAGAGTCAAATACAGAATTACAGTCCACAGATTCAATATCGGTGTCAGATTAATATGCTACGAAAGCTTGTAATGAAGTGATAGCGGAAAGAAGTCTTTTCATTCTTGTTACAGGGCTTTGGATAGTCTCCTCTCTGCTGATCAGGAACGTCGAGTCTGAAAGGAGTATTACTGGGGTAGGGGGCGAGCAGCATGGTCAATTTCCATGTTTTCATTTGAGTGAACTGGATTAGTCGAGACCGATTGGAATGTGTTGTGACCGATGTGTTGACTGAAGGGTAGTCTCAAGGGGGCAAGGTGAAGACTAGAATCTGCGAGTATGTTTATCGCATCATTTTTGGGAGTGTGAGGTTAGATTGCTTTGCGGAGATCATTCTCAGCGCTATCAATAACGTCTTTAGTTGACGGAGTTATTTCTTCGTCTGTGCGATGAGGAAAGTCATCGGTAAGTTAGCCATAGAGTCCGGTCTTTTACTCTGTTATATCAACAGACTAGATTGAACATCATAATTTAACTTACCATGAACTCAAATCAAAATCACAATTTGCTATTTACATATAATAAAACAAAAACAATTACTAAGTTACATCAACTTTTGCACATTTTGAATCAACGCATCTCTTTGCCAATTTTATCGGCAAAGGGACATGCCCAGACGAAGCATGCTTAACATGTAGCATGCATAAATGTGGTGAGCATTAATCATTTGTAATGAAACATTGCCAATTTCACGGCTTTTGTCCTATTTATTAACTTAAACAGTGGAGATCTAAACTGCAAATATTTTTGAGCCATTATTTCTAACTCGGTGTAAGATCTTTTGGCAGAAATAAATTTAGGTAGCGCACATTCAACACAGATATGGCCGATTGTGTTGGTGCGTGTTTGGGAGTAAGTACCGGGTCTAATGCCTCCAAGGTGCGCGATTTAATTCGGAGGGTTGTCCGCCTTGCGTTCTCCGTGCGGGTGCGGGCCGTGGCCAAGTCGCCGTGTGCCGCATCAGCGGATTACAGCGCGGCCCGCGCACCCAGGCACGCGCTCAGGTCCCCCAATAAACGGGCGCCGGCTCCCGGGGCTCGCAGGCAGCGGCTGGTGGCGCTATGGGCACGTCGGTAAAGCTAGCACCCCCACTTTCGAAAAACTGAAAAATTTCTGCGCCATAATTTTGGGCTAATTTTGGGCTAATTTCAGCCCCCATTCAAAAATTTTGGGCTACCTCCCAATACCCCGAAATTAAAATTTCAAAATGAGGCTGGTAAAGCTAGCACCCCCACTTCCTCAAAATTCAAAACTTTTTGTACGGTCGAAACAAGTGAATTTTGGGCTCCTGAGCGCCACATTTCGAAATTCCAAAACTCACCCCTAAATAAGAAAACCAAAAACCAAAACCACTCAGAATTCTCAAAACTCAAAAATTCTTGCGCCATAGTTTTGGGCTAGTTTTGGGCTCTTCAGGGATACCAAAAACATTATTTTTTGTACCTCACTACCCCCCAAAATGAAGGTTTCAAAATAAGGGTTGGTAAAACTAGCACCCCCACTTCCTCAAAATTCAAAATTTTTGTACGGTCTGAATCAGTGAATTTTGGGCTCCCGTGCGCCACTTTTCGAAATTCCAAAACTCACCCCTAAATAAGAAAACCAAGAACCAAAACCACCCCAAATTCTCAAAACTCAAACATTCTTGCGCCATAGTTTTGGGCTCATTTTGGGCTATCCAGTGATACCAAAAATATTTTTTTTGTACCCCACTACCCCTCGAAATGAAGGTTTCAAAATAAGGGTTGGTAAAGCTAGCACCCCCACTTCCTCAAAATTCAAATTTTTTTGTACGGTCTGAATCAGTGAATTTTGGGCTCCCAAGCGCCGCTTTTTGAAATTCCGAAACTCACCCCTAAATAAGAAAATCAAAAATCAAAAACACCCCAAATTCTCAAAACTTAAAAATTCTTGCGCCATAATTTTAGGGTAATTTTGGGCTCTTCAGTACCACCAATAACATTATTTTTGATACCCTAAAACCTCCCAATTTAAGATTACAAAATAGGGGGAAGTTAAGTTACTACCCCGACTTACTCAAAATTCAAACTTTTTTGCGTGATCTAAACTATTGAATTCTGGTTTTTCTATGGCCCGCTACTCAAATTTTTGAAACTCATCCCTAACTACGAGAGAGAGAAATGAGAACCACCCGAATATTTCGTAACTAAAAAAATCATGCGCCATAATTTGGAGTCTTTAATGACACCGAAATCAATTTTGTTTACCCACATTACGAGTACAAACATCCAAATTCAACTTAGCAAAAAAGGGGATTGAAAAGCTCCACTTGCTTAGAACTAGAAGATCAGAAGAAATCACACAAACGCGATATTACGGTTCAAAGAAGTTAGAGCCACAATTCCATCCATTATAAGCAATTGCAAAACTTTAGTTAATGAAATATTTAATATAGATAATTTATCACATATTTTTTCATTTCTTTAATATTTAAGTTGTTATAAAACCTAAACTACAAGACATTCTCTTCCAGGAATCGAATAATCTCTAAATTACATACATGTAAGTTCCACAAACTCCAAAACGTGCATACGATATTACAAACTTTCGAGCACTCTTCCATTGTTCAGAAATAAACACAAAAATAATGAACGTATACGAACAACACATTTTTGACCCAAATTTATTTGAGTATCTCGTTTCATTAACCTGTGTGCAGACAACAGTTCATTATTTCACGTTTCATATTTTTGCTTATGCTCTATACAGAAAAAAATGTTAAAATCTGGGACATTGAGGTCAAATTTTCCTTACATTTGTACGATTTGTCAGGGAATGGCCTTGATAGTGACGAAGGCTTCGACAATGTGGCGGTGATGGGAGAGCAACGGCGGCGCGAGGTATACCTCTGCGACCGCAGCCCCAGTGATGTAGTGCAACGCCAAAGACATGGGAAAGGCGGTGGGGAGTGGAAGGTGTTACACGGTTTCAAACATAAACTTTCTTTAAAATAAGGATACATGTCAACATTGAAACACAGAATAACCTTATGATTAAAAAAAGACACAAAAGAATGACTAACAACATCTTTTCTTCCAAAGTAGTTTTGATAATTATTATCACACAACAATCAAAATATTAATAATGTAGATGTCTATGAAGAAAGTTGAACTCTGTGTGCGGTTTGAGAGTCGAAGAGCTTTATTACTGTCCAGAAGAAAAGTCCGTGTATGATACAAAGAAAAATGCTTTTAGAAGAACGCGATAAGTATAAATAGCTACAGACCATAAAGACAAAGAGAAAGCGGAAGGAAATGCACATGCGCAAAAAGGAGAATTAACGAAATGTATTGCGATAAAGACAATTATTGAAGCAAATGATATTTCATATAAAATGAGAAATGTTCATGGCAAAAGCTGGTACAAAAAAGAAAATGAAGTTCACATTAATTCGCTCGAAGGGAAAGAGTCGTAATTTGTGTGTGAAGGGAGTGCTCCGCAATTCGGAGCAGCGAAAGTGGGTCTGTCGTTGGTGCCAGCAGGTTCACGGACGGTGCAGGGACGGGATCCTCGAACCGAGATTGCGTCCCCAGCATTAGACTTTCATGGTTTGCGAGGTAGAGAACGGGGATGGCACCTGAAGGAAAAGTTCACACTCTCTACCGACTTGACACTAAGTGTTGACTTGAGCGAGGAAGAGGAAGGAATGAAGAAATCGAACAGTGGGTCGGAACGGCGCCCATGAGCACCGATCAGTTGGAAAATTGCCAGGGGGAGAAGACGTGGATTAAAACTCTAAAATACTCATATCTTTTGTGAGTATTTCCAGATTTTTGGAAATAAAATAGTTCACAAGATAGAAATCGATTACAAAACAGAAAGGTCAGACATTTTTTATTTGTTGTAATTGTGTAGTATTCGTTTGATTTAATTACTTGTCTGGACCGTCAATTAAATCTACTTTTTTTCATGCTTATTATCCATTTTTTTCAAACTATGATAGTGAATAAAAGGGCTCAAAGTGTTCAAAAATTCTTTCAATCTAAATTGTATGGATATTAATAAAGTGTTGTACCGATTTATTGTTTTCCGGTAATTAATTGAAAATGACAAGAATGAAATTATTGAAGGGTACACCAGATAAGATGGTAAAATGTTCCCTAAAACCAATACCATACGATTCGTTAAACTGACTTAAACTTAAAAATAAGATTTTTGAAAGTTTTCTTAGTCCCCTCTCACCACATCACCCCTCCACAGCGAAAAAGGTCTATTTTATTTCTTTTCGTCAAAAATATGAAAAATAGGAAAATAATTTATACTATAAAATTTTTTTTTGAATTTTCTCGGTGTCAAATTCAAACATAGTCAAAATTATTTTTGTTATTTTGTTTAATATCTTAGAACTCTAGAACAGGATCGGAAAGTTCAAAACTTCCTCTCAACGCCAATTGTTATGAATCTTTTCAGATTTTTTTCGATTGCCGGGCTGTAGTTAAAAAGTAACTATTTTTACCGTTTATCCGCTTTCAAAACCACTTATGACTTTATGTACACTCTGAAAATGACTTCAACGTTTATGTACATTTATTTTAGTGTCTATTGTACGTTTGTATACAGTGTTGTAGCACCCAGTAATTTTTGGCATATTCGGAAGCGATGGGTCTTTGGCCTTTAAACCAGGTTTGCATGTTCCGTTGTGTCACGACTTTTTAGTCCAGATGAGTTCACAGATAACGAGTTTTGTGGGAGGCGTAGGGGACATGTGGGAATAGATGAACAGTTTGAAAACACGTGAAGGTCGCACAACTAACACGTTAAAAAACAACAGAAATAAAAAAAAATCACGTGAAACCGTAAATACAATACTCTTTTTCATATAAATAAATGAAACTGTATGCTTATGTATTTTTCAACACAACTGGGAATATTTAATGCAGTCGCAACGCTCTTCCTTGTGATATGAAATATATCGTCACCAAGGAAAATGCATTATATTACTATTATTATTATTATTATTATTATTATTATTATTATTATTATTATTATTATTATTATTATTATTATTATTAATATTATTATTATTATTAATATTATTATTATTATTAATATTATTATTATTATTAATATTATTATTATTGTTTAAGATATTACATCTCTATCCAGAGCAAAAACCTCCCACTCTCTGGAGGGATAGCTCACGTAAAACATCTTACCAGGTGGCTCAAACCTGGCAAAGTTGAACTGTATTTTCCTATTGAACAATCACAATATTCTATTATTTAGATCCACAGTCCAGTAGTCCTTGTCAAAACCTTTCATTTTCCTGTAGTATTATATTCATTGTTAAACAATACTTTTCTAGACATATTTGTATGTTTCATACTTGCTTACTTAAAACTGTATTATTTACTCTTCTATATAGTGCTGCCTTCTATGTAGTGCTATACAGTGACTGATAACAAAGTACAAAATTATGATTGATACATATCAATTCCGTTCTTTGTATCTTCATTTTAACCACTTGATTATCTGTATGTTAGCGTTTGGGTCACTGTTACCGATAAAGCAATTTGCATTAGTGTTGAATTAATGACGGAATTCCAATCCATCTGTTAAAATTTATGTTCTGGCACAGAATTCTTCCACAAGATGCAGTGGGTAATAGACTAGAAATAAAAATTCATGCCTTCTCCGTCTTCGTTAGGCTGATCAGAAGCTCCGCAGATCTCGAGCAGATTTTTTTATCATCGTATACCGGTGATACGATGGGATCGTGAAATCCTCTTCCATCTCTGAGGCGATGCTGTATTTTCAGGGGAAATTTATCCTGCCTCTTACGTCACCTTTCCCTTCAAAATGAAAAAAAAGGAAGTAAAACGCACAGGAAAGTTCTGCCTCTCGTTAAACGACGAGGCTGTAAAAATAATGCCACGGAGAATTTTTAAGGTAAGAAATTTCATTTCGGCGGTTTTTATGGCTATTTTAAAATTTTGTTCGCGCAGTTATCCAACTATCCTCTTTTAAAACTGAGTTTTAACGTGCCCATTAGAAACGGCAGTTTCTCGAATGGAACGGAGTATAATGAAGAGATTTCGTCCACGTGCCAATTAGCTGGGCGAAATGGGGCTCCTGAAATGACGCGCAACGCCTCTCTTTCTGGCCTTTGCGTGGCAGAGGGGGCGTTGGCGGACGCCGTCCCCGCACTCGCGCCATTTCGCGGTCTGTTCTTTTGGCACTTTGGTGCTATTGACGCGTGCTCATTTCCTCGCGACTTGTATGTCTCTCACGTTCTACTCGCCGAATCCCCTCTCGTTCTGCCTTTTTTCGTCGGGGGCTCTGTGGTTTCTTCATTCTTCCTAGGATGTTTGTTCTAACTCTCAGATCGTAATGCTTGCTTTGTGTCTTTATCTTTAATCGCTTTTTTGGGATATTTGTCTCATCATTTCATTATTTTTCGTTTTCATAAAGATGTCCGTGCGATTTGAAAATGTTTCTTCGGCAAGAGTACTTTGTTGCTAATTGCTCGTGCTAATCAACCAGCAGTAATCTGGTATGTCTGACGTACTACTCTTGAAATTCTCTCACTCCGCATAACCAAGTTTTTGGTTTGTTAAACTCTCTTACTTATTGCCCCAACTTATTTTCGCTTTTACTCTTTGTTCCTAAATCTTGTGGAAATTTTTTCTTTTATCTTGTCATCTTAAATGCTTTTATAAACATTATTTTAGCTCGATTCCACCAAGGATGTGTGAGAAGTCTTCTCCGACGTGTATATGTGTTTTCTATGTTTGATGTGTTTATTAATAATTCAAATATTATTTTTCGAAGTTTTGGAAAATCACTTATTTCTCTCTAGTATTTATTATTTGTGTATTCCATAGTGTACTTTACAATCATTAGTTGATGCAAAAACCGGAAATTTATTTCTCGAAAGTAATTGCAATTTTTGCTTAAATTTATGTTAGACATTAGAACAAGGCGCGTTGTAAATTCTATACTTAATGAAGTAGGTATCAGTTCTTGATTTTTATTGATATATGAACTAGTTATTCTTGTAGGCGACAAGTAACATTCTTGTTTATGTTCCAAGAATAGATATTGATATATTAAATTATTAACAATATTTTCAGCGTATTAATTGCACTTACTTGATGACGATTTTGGCTACACCTTTTAGCCATCTTCAGACATACATATTGTATATAATGTAAATATTTTAGTATAGTTTTAATAATTTCAACTCAATTTTTTAAAAAGGTATGCTTCTGTCAACATATATTTATATTAAAATTTAATAAAATATTATACAACTGTAATTTTTTAAAATGTACAATTACAAACCAGGTGTCTGAAGATAGCTAAACGGGGTAACCAAAACATTACGTCATGAAAACCTACAATGTAATCGCAAAGTACTATATTAAATTCCATCTGAATGTCTAAAATTTAAAGTATAACTGTTTGTGTTAATTAATAAACTATAGACATTCATCGAAGAAGAAAGCAAATAAATATTTTAATAACTAAATTTACCAAAAAGCATACACAATTTATTTTAAGTAGTGCACATTCAAACACTATCCATACTTATATTAACTACACTTACTTGATGCTTGGTCATTTATATGTTAGTCAACTTGAAACGATGAGTTTTCTTATTCAAAACATCAGCAATATCGATGAAGGGAATTCAACCTTGTATTCGGGACATTCAGCTTCCTTGGAAATCCAAAACATCTTCTTGCATCCGTCCAGTGCTATCAAACGCCCGAGTTAGATTGGTACGCCTGACGTAGTGCTCAGAGGCACGCTTACACGTCTTCGCTTCCCGGCGAAGAGCTATCCCGAATTCCTAGAACGAAAACGTCGCCAATTTCGTGGTTTCGGAGGAATCTGTCGGAGCGGTTGATCTTTGAAAAGGAAGCCTGGCGGTAAAGAGGATATCGAGCATGAAATTGACGAAGACGTGTGGATAAGCGTACGTCTCGACTGAACAGAAGGTGGAGACTCGAGGAGAATGATTCAAAATGTGATCAAAAGAAGCCACAAGGTGTTCTCACGCCTGAGCGATCTGCAGGATCGGTTTTGAGTCAACAAACTAACTTGTTCGGAAACAGCCATGAAAGAGCCGCTCTGGGCGAATCACATTTGATTTTTTCTGGAATCATTTTTTTAACATCAAGAATTTTTACATTTGTACATGTAGGTATACCCCGACAGTCTTTTAGTGAACCACGGCTTAAGTGAGGGTGCGCTATGAACGTCTTGTCGGTTGGGGCCGACTCGGCCTCTTGTACGGTCACCACGACATAAAACAGGTTTCCTTATTCTAAAACATGTGTATTCCACCTGCCCTTCCCCTCAGGGTATTCTTACTACTGTATCTTAGAACCGCAGTCTGCGTCATCAATCAGCTTGGCCTGGTATTAGCGAGCAAGTGGAACGTACAGTCACACCTAGGTAGCGATTGATTTAATTGATTGATTAGAGCTTCAGGGCGCCCTAATGACTAAGGTCATTAGTCCCGTAAATATAGTACATTATTCTTATCGTGGGAAGTAGCAGTAATTTCCCTCGCTGGATGGCGAGATCCGGCGACAACCTATCCGTTGACTTGCGTGTTGGCGTTAACCAGATATCTCCCACCAGCGAGGCACCGCCCCAGCCAGGACTAGCTCCAAACTCCCAACTGGTCTCCCGACATGTGTAATAGTGTAGTGTATGTAAGTTTAAGTATATGTAAGTAAGAGGTGAAGATAGGACAAGGAAGAGCTAGGAATTCTCAGGCGTGGTCCGCGTCATGTTTCTTAGGGCACTGCTCCGGCATTCACGTGTTGATTTGAGACATGGGAAATTATCGATGAGAACAGCTGGGACTAGAATTATCCTGCAGAGTGCGGCTGAACTCGACATGTAGCGAGTGAAAATCCTGCTATCTCCACGAACTGTTGGCACCGGCCACACACTCTTACAGGCGAAGAGACTGGTGCTTGAGGAATGACCCTGTCCATGTTCAACTCGAACATATCTCAAACTCTATGGCCGGAAGAAGTTGCTCAGTGCATCAACTGATGTCACTGCAGTGCCTCTGACCGTGAGGTCCTAGGATTCGAGCCCCCACCGTCGCGACGGTGGCAGGATTTTTGACACTAGCCAGATAGGTCAGGTCTGGAGGAGAATGCTAGCGGCCGGCTGCTCTTATCGTTAGTTTTCCATGGTTTCTCCAAACAATATCAGGCGAATGCTGAATCAGTACCTTAAGAAAAGGGCCACGGACCACACGCGATCTTTTCTACTCATTCTTGTCCTAACCTACTCCTTACTTACACTTACATGCACTCACACACATACTTACTTACACACTACTACATATGCCGGGAGACCGGTCGGGCGCTCAGAGCTTGTCCCGGCTGGGACGCTACCCCGCTGGTGGGAGATACCTGGTTGGGGTACCCCGCTATGGGGGATACCTGGTTGGGGTACCCCACTATGGGGGATACCTGGTTGGGTACCCCGCTAGCCGTTTCGGCGCCGGATCTCGCCATCCAGTGGGGCAAGATCAGCACCACCTCCCAAACAAAAAACATGAACTACACTTTCAGGTTTAATGATTTTAGCAGTTGAACCGCTTGGAATCTGTAATAATCAAACAATCAAACACTATGTTCCAGCGCCGTCTGATTAGGACAGGAAAGATTTGATCAGGTTAGAAGGATGATGCGTGAGATTTCAGAGTATAGTCATTCTGTTCTAGTCACGATGGGATCAGGGAAACTGCTTTTCGAGGCTTTCTCGAGCGACGCCCTCTCCGTGTATGTATATATATATATATATATATATATATATATATATATATATATATATAATGTGTGTGTGTGTGTATGTGTGTGTTTTGAGGTTGCATTATTATTGCATGTATTATTTCTTCACTAAATCGACTTCTTTATTTTTTGTAATCTGCCCGCACACGTTTACAGGATGAAGAATACATGTAACCTAAGCTAATGATCAATGTTTTTAGAATGGTCCGAGCGCTCTATAGGTCTGCTATCCCGGAAGTTACATGCTATACTTCGATTTTTTTTGAGTGGCTGATGACATTAGGTCATTGTTACATCTCCTGCCTTATAAAATGAATCTTTTTTACAGTAGAAAGCACATTTCTGAGTCCACAAGCACCGTTGAAAACGACATTCGCGAATTAACTTAAAATATTCATTTTATAAGGAAAGAGGTGTAACAATAACCTAAGGTCATCGACCACTATTGAAAAATTGAAGAATAATCAGTGGATAAATGTACAAGAGTGGGGTACTGAGGAGGAAAAGATGGGCAGCGTTTTGTTGTTTTATTTTCTCGGGCAGGGGCTATTTATTTATTGCCAAAAACTGTTAAAAGTGTGTGACATACTACGGGGAGAAGTGCATTAATGTACGGTTTCTTGAGCTCTGAGATCTGAGTCCTAATTCATGTACGTATTAATTTTAACTATAAATACAGATAGAAAGACCAGTTTGGCAAGAATTGGTATGGATATATTTGCTGCGGTGTAATAAAACTAAAACTACGGGTCGTGTAGAACATGATTTGATACTGGGAGCCGCTGGACGCGCTGACGCATCCAGAAAGTATAGAACGCACGTATCCTCAGCTGGAGCATATTCCCTTACGTTGGTTTCGAAACCCTACCACTAACAGGAGCAAAGGGAAGTTTGCCGCGTGCGCAGCACTTGTCATTCCGGGGTTTCCATCGAAGCATCCGTTCCATTGCCCGCGATTCCATGCTTGGCTTCAGTTCGGCTATGCGTATGATAGATTTATTCTTGTGTTGTGGAGTAAGTGTGACGTAGCGTATAAGTGTGTTATGTTATTTGTGTAATTTTTTCCCTATAAATAGCCTGAACAATATTCTGACTTTTGAAAAACAAAATCTTAAACATAAAAAAAGTTAGAAATGAAAAGGTTGGGACCAGAGACTCCTTGTTTAAGATCACAAACCCAAATTCGTACATCTTCAATGAGCTTGTTATCAATAGTTTTGCCGAAGGAAAGGTGAAGAAAATAGATTTATTTTATGGACTCGTAAGGTAAAAACATCAACCCTTTTGATTTCTGTTTCATAAATTACTGTTTGGTGTGTTGGAAATGTTTGTAAAATCTCTCGGTTTTGTCAACTATTGTCTGTTTTTGTCTATTTTATGTATCTTTTGTCATCAAATAAATATTAAATCTATTACTTGCAATCGGTCAAACTCTAAATTATATATTTTACCGTTCAAGAAATACTGTGAAGAAAGAAAATGTTTGGAGAGAAATGATTGTTCGGAGACACATGTCGCTCCTAACTTGGAAACCTGCCGTCACGGGATGAGAACTTTCCCGTTTTCGGTTGTGAGAGGGAATCTTAGATCCGTCTCCTCAGTCACTAGTTAGGAAGTATGTCGAGGCACACTATGAACCTATATCGGCTGCAGATAGTTGGTATAGGGGAAGGTATCACTGTCAAAAATAATGTATAAAGAAACTGGTTTGGAGGGTGATACATGTTAACTGGTTGTATTTCCCAAATGTCTCACAGAGAAGGGTTATCAATGGTGGTTGAGAGATCCGTAACCTAAGCGAGATTTGAAGCCGCAGCCCTAAGTGCCAAACAAGGGATAAGGCTTCCGCCTTCTCACACACGACTCCAAAGTCGGCAATTTACTCTTACGTGGACATGCAATGAATGTAAAATGTTTCAAAAAATTATGAAGTGAATGCAATCTCATCATATCATCGAATATCAGAAAAACTTTAATAGTTTCAGAATAAAAAAAATTAAATACAAGCAATTTTAATTTTTGCTTTCTTTTGTTTTCGACCAAACTAGCGAATATATTGCCTCTATATCGAAACAATGTTTACATTTTTTTGTTTTAATTTATAAATAAAAAATGAATTCATTAAATATTATGTAATTAACCTAAATAAAACTTGCGGTTATACAGTGATACATATCAATTCAGCACATATTATTGAAGTTAGCTAATGGTAAATTTTTCACACAATCCATTGCAATCTTTTTTATCATATATAAAATAATATTGAACAAATATTAAATGTTCTTGATGAGATGCAGAAACAATATTTCGGATCTTAGCTACTTGGGTTGTAAAATCTTAAACAACTTGATTCTCATTACGATACAGAGTTTTCCATTAAGACTTTACTCTTTAGGAAAACTGTATTATTATTTTGTTTGTATAAATAAACAATTGCTTTTTTCAGTGTGTGGAGTACTTTAATCAGACTTCTAAATTAGATAAGTTGGAAATTCGTAATAAAAACACTGCTTAGTTAGATAGCATTAAAGTTTCAATGATTGGAAGAATACTTTAACATAGCCTAGATTCTGAGATCTCTTTTTGAACTAAGAGTTTCTTCAGGGTGAAGAAATTGCCGTTTCAAAATGGGAGCGCGCAGAATTCTCTGCCAGGTGTTTGGCCGCTGTTTTGCCGCGATAAGTGTGAACATTAGTTTCCTTGACATTTATTTCTTTGGGGTGTTTGCTTTCCTTCGCCAGTATCATCCTCAACAGCAGCACCACAAAGCCGGCAATACGTCTAGAAAGGCGACTCGCCTTTCGCAGCCAGGAACCATCTCATTTCATCCATTCCCTGCCCCTTCTCTAGCCCTTAACAAGCGCCTTTCTCCTTCCTCGCTCCTCACTTCGTCTTCACTTCGTCTTCACTTCGTCTTTACTTCGTCTTTACTTCGTCTTCACTTCGTCTTCACTTCGTCTTCACTTCGTCTTCACTTCGTCTTCACTTCGTCTTCACTTCGTCTTCACTTCGTCTTCACTTCGTCTTCACTTCGTCTTCACTTCGTCTTCACTTCGTCTTCACTTCGTCTTCACTTCGTCTTCACTTCGTCTTCACCTCTGCAGTTCACCCTGACGCCGTTCTCAATCCACCTTGATTTCGATCTCTCAACCCACACACGTACTGGCCCTCACCCCTGCCTTATCTCTCCGGGCCATGCCTCTTTCCTGCACTCCTTTCTCGGGCACCGTTGCCACATGAAAAGATGCCTAACACCCTTTCTGCTCCCGTTCTCAGTCCCCGCCACCGGCCCGCACCCGCCGCCGTCGCTGCCGCCGCCGCCGCCATCTTCGCCTTTCATTTCCAACGTCGCCTTCCTGGCAGGCCGGGCGGAGAGAGGGAAAGCATTCACAGGGAGCCCTTTGATTTACGCCGTAATAAAAATAATTGCGCGCGCGCGCGAGGCGGAAACTGGCGGCAGCAGCGAACCGGCGTCGTTTCCGCGGAGGTATGTATTATAAAATATGCGAGGAAGCGGCATGATTCCCGGCGGGCGGCGCGGGATCCCTCCACGGAGGCATGCCGAAAGGAGGATTTCCGTCAGCTCCTTCAGGGACCTCTACTCACTCCCCTTCTCTCTCTCTCTCTCTCTCTCTCTCTCTCCTCCTTTGCTCCGAGGAAAGCACTTTCAAGCGAAAATGTCAAAGCCTAGTCATTATCAATATCGCCATCTCTGTTTCGAAATGCTGTTTAGTAGGGTTTAGTCCTCAAATACTACATTACATGAATAATAAAGCGATTGGTGTCGGATAATGTCGTTGAACTTCTTCCATCGATAGAAGTATTTTGTAGTTAATCGGCACAAACACGTAAATTAAGATATAGATATGTCGAGAAATGGCATGATTTTGCATAATAAATAAATGACTTCATTTGTGGCGTGGTTAGGATTTTGTACGTCTCTCTTGTGTCTATGTACTTCAGACCTGGGAGTTTTTCTTCTCGTTTCAATGCCGTTTTGGAAAAGCAACTAATGAGTGGTTATTAAAGACGATTTAGAATAAGGCTTTGATTAAATTACGCGTATTTTTAAGAATTGTATGAAGGCCACTTTATTTTACTTAAATAGCAAAAATAAATAAATAAGTAAAATAAAAAAATGCAGCTTAAAAGTTGATATTTCAACATGTTTGGGATGCAGTTATCTATAAATGCAACATCTAAATTTCATGAATAACACGTTTGTGCATAAAATATGAATTAAAAGTACTAGATTATAAAAAATCGATGTCTTTTTAAAAGTCTGTTAGAAAATTCCGTTATTTGGTGTAGCATAATGCGTAGGAATCATTGTGAATGCAATTATTGCACTCTTTAAATAAACGGGAAGTCGAAATCTTTTGAATTGAAAATTTTAACCTTTTTCTCAATTGAAAAGTTCAAATATTAATGAATTTATTACAGTACAGGAAATAAAATTTATTATCACTCACATTAAGGCAATAACTCAACAGACTTCTTCAATGGAATGGCATGGGCCTGGTGTGAAGTTCACGGCAGTTGTTCTGGACGCAGTGCCCGCGAGATTCACGAAGCTCGTAACCATGTCCGCGACCTTGACATGCCTGCTCTAAACAATTAAAAATAAGGTTTTGAAGCAGCACTGGCTGTGATGCGGGCGAAGATCTATACTTAGATTTTTCTGGAGTGGCTGATGCCATTAGGTCATTGTTACATCTCCTACCTTATAAAATGAATCTTTTTAACAGTAATAAGCACATGTCTGAGATCACAAGCCCCGTTAAGAAGGACGTTTGCGAATTAACTAAAAATATTCAATTTATAAGAAAGGAGATGTAACAATGACCTTGTGTCATCGGCCACCATAAAAAATCGAAGAATAGCATTAACATTACAGACTTAAGAGATAGATTTGGGTTCTTTTGTCCAGTTGGGTAATTTTGCTATAGTGTATATTATTGTAGCTGGTATGATGTTACAAATACTGCCATAAGATGACTTTGTTGATTGTATAGTTTCATTTAATTTATCGTACATAGTAAAGCCATCCATTCATATCGCTGCAGATAAAGACTGGTTTTGTGACACGACTCCTTCATTTATGATTAACTAGTTCGAGGTTTATTCATCGAACTGTTCTAGACTAGAAATTCCATTAGTGCTCGACCTCAATGCGGCTGGAGTAGCGCCCTTGTGTGGAGTGGCCGAGGTTACGGTTGCGGTCACAATGTGCAGCTTCGGGCACCTCCACCGCACGTGCAGTTCTGTCTGCGGTGCTCAAAGGGGACTCAGGCTTCCTGTTCTAGAGGTCGCAGTGCCGGACTGTTTAAAGCGTGCGCGCCTATTGAGTGGATTCGAACGAACTGGCTTCTTAGTCGACGTATCCAGCAATTGGGCACTTATTCGCGACTTTCGGGCAAGTTTCCTTCAGCGAAAGAAAACCAATAAACAAATACTCATTTTGCAGCCTTTCGTGTTTCTTCGGCCTTATAGATGCCCATACTCTCATAAAACTTTGTAGTATATATGATGTAAATATAATGTAGATTCTTGAGTTTATAATTTATAACATTGTAAAGTTGTGACAAAAATAATGCTATAAAATCCATATTTGTGGGTGTATTTTGAAAATTATAAGGCATTCTTCAATATTTGAGTACCTCAGTTATTTATTAGAATCTTACAACATTTTTACTTTTCTTCTTCCTTTACTTCTTCTTCTTCTTCACTTTAATTTCATCTTTACTTATCCTGTTTACAATATAATTGCCCCACTTTTCTCGAGCAATTATTCAATGACGAATGTTAAGATTATTACAAGATACGCGCAGTAATTTGTCTTTGCTTACTAAACCACAATCACAAGCTGAAAATCATCTAGTCTTATGTGTTCTCTCATCTCTAGCACAGCTATGCCACTGCAGACCTCTGCCGTAATGTTGGCATTTAACGCTTAAATATTTAACATTATTCCAATATATTACATTTAGATGATAGAGTATAAAAATTTTCACTGACATTTCACGTTTCTCAGGGAAATGCCACAGCGCTAGTTTACTTGTAACAAAAGGCACAAGCCTTAACGTATGATCAAATTATCACTGCCATCAATTATTGTTTATTTGCGAAATTATTTGAAATATCAAAAGAGCTACACCATCTCCTTCATGAAGAGAATCTTTAGCATTGTTGTATATAAGGATGACAAAACGAAACAAATCAAAATTATTATAAATATAATTCTTCTTCAGAATTTCCATTTTTGATATAAGACATCTATTTACATTCCCAACAAATGACGTATATCAAAACGTGTAGGTTAATTGATAAAAAGATATAACTTTGCTGTGGTCATATAACATTAAACTCCTTCTAAAATTTATTTCCTAATGTTGAATCCCCTATACCCTTCATTGATGGAAATGGTATTTATTTTCTAGAATATAATGCCTGTAATTCTTCTTATGTAAAGCAAATAAAAGTTTTCGTGTAGATTAAAGGAACATATTGGATGTTGAAAATGTTTAAACAATTCTACCTATATTTGATTATAATCACTGTAATAAATATGAATGTAAAGAGCGTCTTGAAATCGTTTACATCATCTACTCATATAGTAATATTGAACTTAGCCATTTAAACCAATTTTGCTTTACAATGGAATAGGTATTCACGTGCTTATCTCGTGAGGAAAATGCAATCTCTGCTTCAGGTTTTGTGCCGCCCCTATATTTCCCCTTTGTGTGTTTGAGGCGTATGTGTAAACTGAACTTATCGACCGCTCTCCTTTTTTCTTCTTTTCATGTCTGGTTCCGGGAAATTGGCCATTGTTGAGAGGGTGGCGGCGGGGGTGCGGTTTATCGCACCCTGTGCAAGGTGACCGAATTGCGTAAACACTCAACTCCATAAACCTAGCTGACAGTTTAGTTTCCAGTTGATTTAGCTCTATGCCACTATTAACACTCGCACAATAGAAGGTAATAATATTGATACGTCATTCCTTACTGACTCTAAGATATCTGATTTCAATTTTCTTTCTTTTTACTTCTGTATATCATTTATTAATTTTAAATTCGTTACCTGCTATTTATTCATAGCTTTTATATTGTTGTAAATATTCAGCACTGAAGACGACGAAGAAAATTGCTAAATGATCGGAAAGAACTTATGACATTACATTAATAGGTATCTAGACAACATCCGTGTCTCATTAAAATCTTAATTTTTGTAGTCAAACACTTTTGGATTGCTTTTATCCAGGTAAAATCTGAATTCTGATTTCAGTAAAGAAAACCATTATAAATGAAGGGATCTCTTTGTTAGTCACAGCAGTAAGGTTATATATCAAATGAAAAAGTAATTGCAGTAATATTTATGTGGAACACTCTCGCCAGAAAAGCACCTCCCTGGCTTTAGTGGGGGAGACATCTGCAATTACGGACTGCACTATTGCCGGATTGTTCACATTTCTATTGTTATATTTTAAAACATTCTCTACTAATTTTCTAGTTGGTTTCGTCGTATTTTTTATTAAATTCCACATTGCTTTTGTTTTGTTATTTGAGTTCAAAATATCCTGATCGTGTTTCATGATTTTAGCGTGCCTTATGTCTTTTATGACCAATGATTTGTATTTTTTAAAGTAGAGGAGGAAATCTTGAGATACGTTATGATGTTTAAGAATGAATGAAAAAATTGCTTATATTTACATGTCCTAATCCCTTCTGTTATCCAAGAATTGCTTTGCTACGAAATATTTAATTTTCTTTTTTTTGAAGAGAAAAGCAAGTGTTAAAATGAAATGAAAGCGTTAAAAGAAAGAACTATGTTTACCATTTGTGTCAACAGTATTATAAAGCGCGTCTCAAAACTCCTGCATCAAGTAGTCTATGAATAATTCTATTTTACTTTAGTAAACAACATACTTATACGTGTATTATTTAGTGTGATCTGTGTATGTACACTTATTGTAATATCTAATCTGTTGATAAAAATGCTTGATGATTATGATTATACTTCGAGTATTATGGTTATAGACAACAGTATATCACGTACAAACATAACCAGTCTAAATCAAAATCAAGAATTCCATACGAAGGTAATTTTGAAAGTAAAATGTTTTATGAGAGGTGTAAAAGGATTTAAAAAATATTTAATAGCTTTTATTTCAATAATAAATTATTCATTTTGATTCATTAGTGCAGTGACAGCTTTGAAAAAAGAGAAATGGAGATTTCTGTATATTTTGATTTTGAAAATCCATGTTGACAACCTGAAAACGCTTTGTATTTACTGATAAAGGTTTCTGTTTGTACGTAGAAAAAAACAAAACAAAAAACGGTCTAATATTTTTTAGAAAACTGACAAAAGAGATGTTGGCCGATAGTTTTGAATTTCACTTTAGCTGCCTTTTTTGAAGAGCTGTTTTGAAAATATTTGGAGATGTTCTTGTGCATAAGGATGCATTAAATATGTCAGTTAACGGGGGTTTATATATGGCATGAGCACAGGTCTTTAACAAAAAATTAGGAATATCATCTAAATTAGCCGAATTTTTTGGTTTATTAGCCGATTATTGTGAAAATTTCATAGGAAGAAGATTCGGAAACAAACATCAGGTCGAAAACTGTTTGGGTATATTGTAACATTAGAACCTTCGTAAGATCAACCGCAATTCTCGAAATATATTGGATAAATGAAATAGCCACTGTTGTCGGATCTCTATCATTATCTTTTAAATTAACATTCCCTGCAATGTTTCTAATTGATGTGGTCGTGTTTTTTACTCTATTTCATTTCTTGTCTTCCGTTCCTTGTTTTTATTCTGGACATAAAATATATTGCGGGAATACTGATTTGGTGTTGTTGACGTTCTCACGAGAAGAAATAAAAGAGGTCATCTTCGTCAACATATTATGAACATAATAGTTTGACGAAGATGAACTCTTTTATTTCTTCACATAAAATATAGTTCCACTGTTCGCACATTTTGAGCTCTCCTTTTGTTGGTTATCATAGGAGTATGGCAGGAGGTTGAATGCAGTTTGTTACTTTGTTAGCAATAATACAACATCAAAAATGAAGTTCAGGTCCCCTTAAAAATAATGTTTCTATTGCTTGCGAGGAAAATGTCTTAAAACTTTAATTTTCAAATATTGCTAACCACGTTTTTTGGTACGATTATTTATCATCAATTATGTGGAGGTGTTGGAGGGTTTCTGCGGCTGAAGAAAACCGTGGGCAAGTCATATCTGTCCCCCTAAACGTTACGAACAGTTGTACTGTATTTTTTGAACTGCATATTGAAGAACTATTCTACTTCTGTTTAGTCATATATTAGAATTGATTTTTGCATATTTATGTTCAATCATTTTCAGTTTTCGAAAGGTGACAAGGGCATAAATATTTTGACATTTTCCGAACTCGCGGTTCTTTCCTCCGGGACACAGTGTGTTAGTCCTTCTTTTAAAGAACTAGTTCAACATTCACATTTCTGCTATTTCACAACAATTCTACACTGATAGGCACTAAAATATGATTTCATCGTGATTAGCAAGCCTGGCTTTAAGACAACGAAGCGATTGCGCATGGTAACGGTTTCGAATTGTTTGTAAACAACTGATAAGCGTTGAAAGGCAAATCAATCATTAATGGGCCGGAAAGCTTCTAATAAAAAGAGTTCGATAACGACCAATTCCTCGCCTAAAGAAAGTTTGAGGAAAAAAACAACTTTGGTAGGGTCTCTCGTTTACCTTCCCCCCAGTGGTAGGCGTCCTTTAAGGTTTTAACAGACGACTTGTCCATTAAGAACAATCGAAACAAATGAATTGTAAATAAAGATGGCGTATGAGTACATTTATTCCAAGGAATGGAATTTCTTGTTTGTTTCCATTTCTTTTAAGTAGATGATGTTTCGAAACGTGTTAAACGACACACGACCGATAAAACAAGTAAGATTACTTTTGCTCTTCGTCAACCTAATGACATGAACAACTATTTCTTTCCCGTTTATTTTTGCTTGTAGTCCAAGTGGCGAAGACGTGCCTTGTAATTACATTAAATTTATTATATATTTTATTATTCTTTATTATATTTACATTCTATACTTTCCATTTTCCAGAAACTTTATATTTCATTTGTGTAAATGAGAAGTATAATTCTTGTCCTCATTCGTAGAAGGCAAGTAAAGCACTACGAATAGAAGTAGTATAGAAATAAGATATAATATAAATGTTGCAACTTTCGAAACGACTCGTTTAAATTGTTGAGCGTACTTCTTTAATGCATGAACTGTAGACTCCCTGTCTGTATGTGAAAGGTGAAAATCGGTGTGGACCTCAGCGGTCTCGAGCGATCGCTTTTTCGGCTGCTCCCGCCGCATCATCGCGACGAGGTTCTTTCGCGTGGCGTAAATCTCGGGAAGAGAGCGCCCCGCCGGCCAATCTCTCGCCCGGAAGTCGCAAGCGGAGGTTTCATCGCCGGCCAAGTCCATCTATCTGGGCCGCAGGGCAGACGCCGCCGACGCCGCCGTAGACGCCTTCCGCGCTCGTTCCACCGCCTCGAAAGGTGCATCGGAAGGTGGCTTCGGCCAGGGAAGGTAGGAAGGGTGAGGCAGGCTGCGAAGAGTTGGGGTGGGTGGGAAGAGTCGGCGAGAGTGGGAAGGCCTGGTGAGCATGGGAAGGGTTGGTGGAGTGCAAGGA
This sequence comes from Teleogryllus occipitalis, assembly GCA_011170035.1. Lineage (NCBI taxonomy): Eukaryota > Metazoa > Arthropoda > Insecta > Orthoptera > Gryllidae > Teleogryllus > Teleogryllus occipitalis. Next base: position 87,955 of record BLKR01001729.1, read on the forward strand.
GTCGGTGAGGGTGTGAGAGACTGGAAGGGTGGGTGGAGCAGGTTAGGGTGGAAGGAACAGGTTAGGGTGGGAGGAACAGGTGAGGGTGGGAGGAACGGGTGAGGATGGGAGGAGCGGGTGAGGGAGGGAGGAACGGGTGAGGGTGTGAGGAGCGGGGTGAGGGTGGGAGGAGCGAGGGAGGGAGGGAGGGAGGAACGGGGTGAGGGAGGGAGGAACGGGTGAGGGAGGGAGGAACGGGGAGGAGGGAGGAACGGCTGAGGGTGGGAGGAACGGGTGAGGGTGGGAGGAACGGGTGAGGGAGGGAGGAACGGGTGAGGGAGGGAGGAACGGCTGAGGGTGGGAGGAACGGGTGAGGGTGGGAGGAACGGGTGAGGGTGGGAGGAGCGGGTGAGGGTGGGAGGAGCGGTGAGGGAGGGAGGAACGGGTGAGGGTGGGAGGAACGGGTGAGGGTGGGAGGGAACGGGTGAGGGTGGGAGGAACGGTGAGGGAGGGAGGAAACGGGTGAGGGAGGGAGGAACGGGTGAGGGTGGAGGAACGGTTAAGGGTGGGAGGAACGGGTGAGGGTAGGAGGAACGGGTGAGGGAGGGAGGAACGGGTGAGGGTGGGAGGAAGGGTGAGGGTGGGAGGAGCGGGTGAGGGTAGGAGGAACGGATGAGGGTGGGAGGAGCGGGTGAGGGAGGGAGGAACGGGTGAGGGAGGGAGGGATAGGCGAGGTGTGGATGGGAGGGGCCGACAGGGACGGGAGTGAAGCGCTGGTGAGTGTGGGGCATGTGAGAGCGGGAAGGGTAAGAGCGAAGGTGGGTGCGTCGGAGGGAGAGGGATATGAATGGGCGTCGGGGTGAGCGGGCGAGCGACTGGACGAGTGGGCGCCGGGCAGGGTATCAGGGTGGCGCAGTCGGCGCTTATCGGTCTTTCCACCCGGTCTGCTGCACCGCCGCCGTCGCGCTAGCATCGTCCACTCAACGGGACTCTCTCAAATGCCCTCCGCCCCTCCCTTGACCATCCCCCCCCGACCTCTTCACCCTACTCCCTCTTCGCTGCGCCCGCCCCCGCTTCTCGCCCCCGACCACTGCACCCGGCCTCCTCCCGCACCCGCCCACCGCTTTCTGTGCCTCCCGCTGTCTTTCGCTCATCCATCCCCCGTGTCCTTGTCTCTTTCCCAATCCCCGCCCCCTTGTCCCTCCTCGCGCTGCCCGCGCCACATCCCCCGTTCTGTCGCCCGGGTCACTTCCTCTTCCCTCCGTCCTCCCCCGCGCGCAGCCTTCCTGGTTCCACGTTCCATTGTGTTACCTGACTGCGGCCGCTCGTAACTCATCGCTGCGCCTTGTACCTGCCGTGAATGCAGACCGGCGGGAAAACACGAGTCACGCCTACAGCAATATCTCTCTTCTACTACGCACTGCAGTGGCTGCGCGACCAGTGAACCTCCCGCTGGCGCAGGTGAGGGGCAGTGGACGGTGGGAGGCTGATGGCTAGTGCTCTGTGGGACAGCCGTGCTCAATATTGTGAACATTTTGTTTTCGAATTTCTTTAACCTACAAATATGCATATTGTGCAATTTGTATCTAAATTCAATGTAAATTCATGTTTTTTATGAATTTGTATATTTTTAGAATACTTATATAGCCGCCTTTTCGTGGCGTATTTTTAATCATGTAATTGTAATTCATCTTAATAAATATAAAAATGAAAACCCTAATGTTTATTAAATTATTTTATTATGAAAGTTGCTTACATTACATTGCTTTATTATAGCTTATTGAATTTACGTAAATATGACTATCAGATGATTTCTTCATATTGATTCAGATCCCGACTGCATAGTAAACGTGTATAAATAATTTGTTTAAATTTGTGTAAAACTCTATTTCAACTTCTGTCTGGTGACCCTTCATAATTACGTTATCCCACAAAGTACTGTAGCAATGCATCAAGTCCTTTCAAAAGTTCGATTTCTAGATTCTGCTAATAAAATATTTTGTTTCAGGTTTCGATTTTAAAACGGTTGCAATTAGTTTTCCTTTATTTTTATTATTTAGTATTAGTTTTAGGTTGCTTCCACTTTTCTATAGACCTCCGCGTCCCTCCACAGAACTGTTGGTATTTGAGGAAATGTTGAGTATGTTAAAGTTTCACGTAAAGTAACCCCAGGGTCCAATTATGTCCGTTTCAGATACGCAGGACCTAGAATTCGGTCCGATCGATTGGGGAATGTCAGTATTAGAACAAATCGTCAGAAAGGTTTAGGTGATGGTGTTGACCACATACGAACGGACGGACGGACGGACGGACGGACGGACGGACGGACGGACGGACGGACGGACGGACGGACGGACGGACGGACGGACGGACGGACGGACGGACGGACGGACGGACGGACGGACGGACGGACGGACGGACGACGGACGTACGTTCTCCGCTGCGGAATTTCAATAATTTATTTCCACTGTGTAAGTAAGCAGCAGTGAGTAGGTAAAAATGGCACAACAGCTTTAGTAGCTTCCATCATGTTGTTTATTTCTTTATGAGAGATGATAATGCAACATAAACGAAGCCATAAATCTTATGACCTGCAAAGACCTGAAAGAATAATTCTTGTTTACGACCGACCTCGCTGCATTACAGTCTCCTCTAAAAAGGATTTAATGTCAAATTATCATGCTTCAAACCAGAGACAACTCTCCCTCGAATCTGCAAGCTTAGTGTGCCTTCCCAGTCGTCACTTCCCCTACACTACCCGCCTTTCCTGCGAGAAGCGACTCTCGGAATCTCAAAGGCCGCTTTCAAGAGCGATGCGATGATCAGTTTTCCAAGTTCAGCACCTCTTGTCGGCGGAAATCCGAGGTAACCGTTGCTCGTAAATTAATTAGAATCCGGGCGGAATTTCGTCCGTGCGCTGCATTTGTACCCTGGCGCTATTTGACGCTCGGAGGTCGGTGTGAGTTTCCGCTTGCAAGTGGTGCGGAACTAAACTCAACGGGGCTAGGAGACGCGAGGCCGTGGTTGCGTGTTGTGTTTGCATGAGGACAAGTTTTTGCCTGCAGACGGGGTTTATGGCTGAGGACGTGGAGGCGAATATTCTGCTTCATTCACGAATATTTTTATTGCCGGTACATTTCCATTCTTGATGTGAATGATCAATTTATAGAAAATGAAGGAAAATTGTTAAGTTAGACATTTTGTTATACTTTATATCGGGTAGTTAAAAATATTACACACTTTTAGGGAATTTATGAGTGTTTAAGATTAATTTTTATCAATAAATATTTATGAAATCTTCTTTAAAGAAGTGACGAGACATTTCTAATGTCACGTCCCTGATCACAGGCATCTCATTTATACATCTGTTAGTCTTACCACACTTGTAAGTAAAATGACGGAGCACCTAGTGGTAGAATATATTTATCAAAAGTTGAAAAAAGAAGGTTGATACTTTCCCAAACAACGCAGGTTCAGGTACTTGCGTGAAAGCCAAATATCTTCTCTCTTTCAGAGTTTGACTGAAGATATCGATTCGGAAGTTCGTGTAATAGATTTTGCGAAAGCGTTTGATGTTCTGCATATACTTCTGATTGCAAAACTGCCTAATTAGCGTAAGAATTTTTTATTGGATTAGTGCATTTCAAGATCGAAAACCAATTGTATGAATAGGTGAATAGTTTTAAGACACTGCAAATATTTCCCGCGGGATCCCCTCTTAAGAAGTGTTTTTGGCTCATCACTATTTCTTGACTTCATTAATGATTTGACGCAGAATATTACTCTGCCTTTTGATTTATTTGCAGATAACTGTACTACATCGTTTAATTAAATAAAACGAGGTCGTTGAGAATTTGCGTAATAAACCAAATGCAACACTGGAAAATCTCCAATAAAATGAAACTTAATTGCTATGGGAGTTCATCCTATTTTATAGTGCTCAGTGTTATCCCGTTTTATCTCGTAAATAAAGCTCTGAGATGATACCCCAGGCTCCATAGTACAAATACTTGGGAGGTCCTTTTGACACTTAACCCGTCTGAGACAAATAAGCTTCGCGCCGGCGATAAGATTGGAGAAATTCACATTTTGTGTTCATATATCTAATAAAGCAGCCCTAGTGCAAGCGCATTAGCGTACACGTCACACTCATTCGCCTTATTTTAGAGCGCAGATCAGTTTGCTTTGATCCTTACAGAATGGCACATAAAGACAACCTATATAAAACTCAAATATATGAAAATAACGCAATAGGTCAATAAGTATGTCCGTAGATCAGATGTGGGAATATTTAAAATTGCATAGCAATTAGTAGGTAAAGGGCCAGGCTTTGCCCTATATTCAAAACCTGCATGGGACAATCAGCAGGGGTTGGTATTTAGAGCCAAATCGAGAAGCCATTCTGTTGTGGAGGTCGGGATTCCTTTTTTAATTAATTCATTAATTTTATTTATTTGTTATTTGGCTTATTTATTTATTTATTTATTTATTTATTTATTTATTTATTTATTTATTTATTTATTTATTTATTTATTTATTTATTTATTTATTTATTTATTTATTTATTTATTTATTTATTTATTTATTTATTTATTTGTTTGTTTATTTATTTATTTATTTATTTATTTATTTATTTATTTATTTATTTATTTATTTATTTATTTATTTATTTGTTTATTTATTTATTTATTTATTTATTTATTTATTTATTTATTTATTTATTTATTTATTTATTTATTTATTTATTTATTTATTTATTTATTTATTTATTTATTTATTTATTTATTTATTTATTTATTTATTTATTTATTATTTTAAGGCAAAATCCATTAATAGCTGTGTGTCCTTATAGGGAAAATGTGCAATCTGTGCCTTTCTTTTGATTGCGCACTTCCAACAATTAACGAAAGAATGAAAGGACAGGCATTACAAAATATTCTGAATTTTCTAACTTTTCTGAATTAGATGATAAAAGATGGAAATAGCGTACTCTCAATAGTCTTTGAAACTGCTCCTCGCACTGTTCGATGTTTAGAAAAAGTTAGATATAATGTAAATTCAATAATATTTTTTGTGTATAATAATATTTTCTCTGTATTCAGGGAGATGGCTCAGTGCATCAACTGATGCCACTGCAGTCCCTCTGACCGGGAGGTCCTAGGTTCATGTCCCGGCGGTGGCAGGATTTTCGACACTAGCTTGTCAGTTAGGTCGAATTTCCCTACCTCTTCCTTGTCCTGTCCTTACCCCTTACACGCACACTTAAACCAACATGCACTACACTACCACACATGCCGGGAGACCGGGCGGGAACTTAGAGCTCATCCTGGCTGGTGCGGTCCTTCGCTGGTGGCAGATACCTGGTTTGGGAACCCCGCTAGCCGACGGTAGGTCGACGCCGAATCTCGCCATCCAGCGGGGGAAGCAAATCCGCCATCTCCCGAGCAAAAACACGCACTACGCTTACAGGATTACGCTTACGGGACCATAGTATTTGACGCGCACGAAATCACCAATAATCAATCAATCTGTATTCACTTTTGAAAATAAGATATACTTTTTGTAACGAAGTGTACACGTTGAAAAGTGTGGCGCAGTTTAATCTTGTGAAGTTGAAGGTTCAATGTGGAAATGGGATAAGAGCAAATAAACGAAATGCGGTGAAAGAATGACGTGTGCAGTGAGTCGCAAAACACCATCCTCAAATTTACAACCTACAATTTCGCGATGGTTTTTCGCGATAAAAAAACAACTGGAGAGTTGTGGCGGAATTCTGTCTTCAGATTTGGATTTAGCGCGTCGAAATACACAGATAAAGATTTTTAGGATGTTTTTCTGCGTTAAAAAATGTAAGGTGATGGAGCAATTCTGGCTTCAGATTCGTATTCAGCACATCGAAATGCATAGTAAAACACGGGTCGTCTTTGGGTCCGACAACTTTTTTTGTGTGCCTGTGTAATAATTTGTTTTATTTTTGTCAAAGAACGGCAACAACTGTATGTGACGTATAGAGAAGAAGAAGGAGAATAAGTACAGTCTGTGGACGATTGCTTAAGCTTCAGAATCTCTTCTCTACCTTTCTACCATAAGATGTCGAAAGAGGAATGAAAGAAAGGAAAAAGCTAGGTTAGCAACATTTGAAAACTAGACATTTTCGCTCCCGAGTTGTAGAAACTTTATTTGCAACGGCAAACGATTTACAGATTATTTTTAGCATTTCTGAAGAATTAATAACCCATACCTCAACTATACTCCTACCACGACTTGCATAAGAAAAGCTAGAAAACTTAATCATGGTGGCGATACATTTATGTCTAGAAGCAAAAGAAGGGATCACCTCAACATTTACGCGGTGGATCTGGGAATCTTGACGAAAATGTGACCGTGATGGGGGCCAGAAACTGAAGTACGTGTTTTTGTTACAGGATTATAAGCCTTTTTAAAATTATACTAATTTTAATACATAAGATAATAATTATATTGCATATTAATAATCTAAATAATAATTATATAATTCATTACACAAGGTTTCCAGGGAAGAAACAACGAAACTTCGAAAATAAGCTCGTAAGTCAATTTTAAGCATATTTTGTCTAATAAACTCCTTTGAAACCGATCCGATGGCCGAGACCGTTAAGGCAGTAGTGCAATAGCGGTCTCGGACCAGAGGATCGTGGATTCGTATCCCGCCTTGGGATTGGATGGTTGTGTGTGTTTGTGTTGTCCATACGTGTTCTCCCTTCTGTTTAACAATCAAAGTGGTCGCTATATGACCTAGAAGTTGAAAAGCAACCTAGAAAACAAACTCGTTTGAAATATCGAATGGCTGAGCTGCAACACTCAAAAGTTAACTTAAATGAAGACTTTCTACGCAAACATTTGAATGATTAATGAGGAAAAATTAAAGGCAATTATTATTTACATGTTTCTGGAGTGTTTATATGTTTCTAAAATGAAAATTTATCATAGAAAGTATTTTTTAAAGCAAAGTTAGAGTGGTTATCGCGGATTAGTCATTCGAAATATCGGAGGAGTTTTTTAGAGAAAATATTCTAAAAATTGACTTAAGAGCTTATTTTAAATGTTTTGTGGTCCTCCTTGGACACCCTAGATAACGTGTAATAAGTAATGTTGCATTAATGTGTAATATTGCTATATATTATACTAGTAAATTAAACATTTACCCGACAGGGTACATTCTGTTGCGGCAGTCGGGATGGGTTTTTGATTACTTACTTACTTACTTACTTACTTACTTACTTATTTACTTAATTTTATTTATTTATTTGTAAGAGTTTTTATTTGTGCGAGTACATCAATATTAACATTTTGCCTTGACGCTTGCTATTATCGCCTTGTTGTAAAAAATCTATGCTGGTACAAATTAAATTCGTTGGTAAAAACAATAAATTACATTGATTTGCTTACAATTTACTTTATATGTAATTTTTATTCTTTGTAACATACGGGGTAACATGTTTAACACTTCAGTTACGAGAGTTATGTAATACTACAAATTTCATACCGTTCGAGTTAAAATGCGAAAATCCTTGCGAAAACGTGCTTCCCAGAGTAATATTCCTCTCTACCATAGAATGTATTGTGGGATGAAAACACCGATTTGAAATTGCATACAAAGGAGTGTGAAGGAAATGCACGGCCAACGAAACGGAAGAGGCTAATGTGATTATGGTGAAATTACTGGAAAGACCGAACGCTGTAAAATGGCATCAGGGAGGATCGAGAGAAAATATGTGTAGAAAGGAGACAAAATTTGATGCACAAAGACATCAAACGGAGTAATTCGAGTTCAAAGGACTCTTAAGTGCGGCGAGATTGGCGCAAGGTAAATAAAAAGGGGTTAATTATATTTGGAAGAACAACGCCGAAACGGAATTAAAAATTGGAGCAAATGTGCGCTTGCAACTGTAGTCAGAAAATTGAAGTAGAAATAGGAGTTTCAAGAGACATACGACGGGAAAAACAATGAAAAGTATATAAAAGCAACAGTCAGAAGGCAACCTAATGATTCGCGAAGACGTAGTAGGGAAAAATTTAATTTCGGGAAGTAATTGTTCACAAATATAGTAGAACCTAACACAGAGCACTGCTCCATCGGACGGTCTCCAGGGAAGCGCCGTCTCTTGCTTCCGAAACAACCCATGCCGGCACCTTTGTTAGAACATCCCCCGAAGGCGCGTTGGCTAAAACTCCGTAATTGTTTCTGCAAAAAAAGCCATGGACTAACAAACCATGGAAATAATTGGTCATGTTTACAGCTCAGTGATTAGAGGAACTGGACACAAATCCGGAGTCCGAGGTTCGATTTCTGGTCGGAATGAGATTTTTTGGAATAAATTTAATTATTAAAATTAAATTTAGGCCACATGGAAGCAATGAAAGATGTGGAAATAAAATTTCTCATCATTTGAAGAGAAATGACAGTTTGCGAAAAATTAATTTCTTGCCGGTTATCTGTTTCCAATAATTAGAGACAACTCAAAAATGATGAGTTGAACTATGTACTACTAATATCATAGTACTTAGTAGTACTATGTTTCAGTGAATATTATCGTATTTGTTTTGGAATAATGCTAAAATTTCAAGAGGAAATCGCTAGTGAGCTCTGTAAATTGTTTGTTATTTAGAATTATTAACTGTGGTCCACTAGATTTTTGTCCCAAGCGTATCGGTGAATTATCTAAACAGGATACACACGCTTGTGTCTCTTTGCCGAAAATTTAATTCAATACATTTGTTATTCGTTCTGCCAAATTTCTTGAGTTACCTATTCATTTTCTTCCCTATAAGCCTCGTACCTTAGACTACTTACAACCCATCTGAGGAATATTAACAATTTGTTAAAAACGGTGGGCTTGCACTGTTCAAGAGAATTTGTAAGGCACAGTTGAATGTTGTTTCCTCACACACAAAATACGGAAAGGGGAAATTATTTCAATGTAATAATAACCATTAAAATGATAATATGAATGATAATAATGATAATTATTACAATATTATCATTATAATTATGATATAATAATAATGATGATAATAATAGTTTAATATGAATAATAATTGAATGTGAAAATTACAAAAAAACTAACCCATTTACTGTACATGGATGACCTTAAGCTCTACGCCGAAACGCATGATAAATTAGTATCGCTTATAAGTGTAGCAAAAATGTTCAGCGATGACATCGAGATGAAGTTCGGTCTTGATAAATGTAGTACAATAAATATTCGTAAAGGAAATGTACAAATCACAAACCAAATTTTTTGTGATATTAAACAGATACCACCTGAAGAAACATATCGCTATTTGGGAAACCCTTAGAACCATTGACTGGAGCATAATCGTATCAAGGAGGAACTTCGAATAAAATATCAAAAGCGGCTAACAAAGTTGTTAAACACTTACTTATCAGAGGGTAATCTGATTTCAGCTATCAACATCGGGACTGTGCCAGTCCTAACATACTCCTTTGGTATTGTTAAGTGGACTGAATTTGACCTGGAGGAGCTGGACAGATCAACGAGAAGACTGTTACATAAATTCCGCTGTCTTCAACGAAACTCCTCAGTAAAAAGATATCTACTTCGAACGATGGGAGGCAGAGGGTTAGTTAATATAAAAAACTCTTTGCCTGAGACAAGAGGAAAAAATGCGACAGGTCCTTTTAAACTCCGCCGACATATTAATGAAATTAACTGTTAATGAGGACCGTGGCTTCACTCCGTTGAACCTTCATGAACGAAATTATGAATTAAACATCTCTACCCACCAGTTGAACCTGAATGAATGGAAACAACAAGAAATACATGGAAGATACCCAAAATTCTTGTTTCGAGATGATGTAGACAGGCGTTTCTCGATGGAGTGGCTTTTGGGGAAACAAATATATCCTGAGACCGAGGGTTTTATAATATCAATTCAAGGCAGAGTTATCAAGACAAACTACCGAAAGCATTGTTTAAAAGAAGATGTGGTGGATAAATGTAGGAAGTGTGGAGCTGTAGGAGAAACTATAGAACACATCACAGCTGCATGCTCTTCCCTCTCAGACAGTGCTTACTTAGGAAGGCATAATCAAGTTGCAAAAATCGTGCACAGGGCAATTGCCATAGAGCATAAATTATTGGATGAATCGACGCCGCCATTCTATAAGTACACCCCTCCTCCAGGGCTGGAAACAAGTTCCACCCTTTTGTACTGGGACAGACCAGTTCTAACTGATCGTACTGTCGATTACAATAGGCCAGATACTCTCCTTAGAGATAAAAAGAAGGAATAATAATAGACATCGCAGTACAATTATCCCACAGTATCAAACAGAAAGAAATAGAAAAAATTCAAAATATGAAAACTTACCCTATGACCTAAAATATGTTTGGAAATTAAATGCTTCCAAAACATATCCACTCGTGATATCGGCGGAAGGCCTGGTCACTAACAACTTCCTAAACAACTTAACGGAACTTAAACTACCCAAAAACGTTCTGAACATGGGACAGCGCGCAGTTTTGTTACAAACACCCGATATCGTTAGAAAAAATTTGTCATAAGTCCGTATATAAGATGAAATTCTTCTTCTGTGACCGAACCTGTCCCCAAAACAACTCTGGGGAAGGTGAGCATTTTTACCAGCAAAAATTGGTAAGAAAAAGTAAGATGAAAATAATGTTGATGATTCAATGAATTAAAGTAAATTTTGTTACCCATTCACACATTCTTGTGTATATAGGGATTCAAATATTTTGTCATTTTTATGAATTACTCGCAGATGAAATAATTCTAAATTTCAAGTAGAGGGTTAAGGCATCCCTGGAGCGCCCACTCCCCAGTTCTTGCCCGTGCGAGGGACTTGCATCGCCGCCCAGCTCTGCTTTGTGGGACGGTGGAGCATTGACCGGCCGTCGCTGTCCGCTTTACGGCAAAGGACGACGGACGGAGGCGGCGGTGGCAGCGGTGGCCCGTAGCCAATGGCAGGCCCCCTTATTGGGGGAATTCCGGACCCACATTTCGGCAGCGGCGGCGCCCGTCGAACAAAGGGTTGGGCCAGGGAACGCCGATGAGAAAGAAGATGGCGGTAGCGGATCGGCTGTGATGGACACATCCGCCCTCTCAGGCGGTAGAGCGCCCAGCGGCGTGCAGGACATGATGCTCACTCTTCACCTCTCGGAATTTGCGAGAGACCACTAGCGCAGTGGGCAGGTCTCTAGTAAACCACGTTTGAAATTTCGGTCGATCCGCATGGAAGCGGATTTGCTTAAGTCACGGACGTTAAGCAATTCGAGACACCACGTATTTTTAGACGGGTGACCATTTGAGAACCCCGATTACTGACGGCGCCGAGCCCTTGGCTGAAGGGATAAAAGACACTGACTGACTGCGACGTGAAGAGACAAAAGGTCAAAAACTTCTAGGGGGATTACTCCACGCGCGCAATGCCCAATAAGGGTTTAGAGGCGTGCAAAGACGCTAAAAATCTTTAAAAAAATTAGTTGACAAACGAAATCCTTGAACATTTAATTCATCAATTACCCTGCTTCTCATTCTACAATTGATCTACCCATCTATCCATATATGTGAGTATCCAGAAAAAATATTAAGACATTGGAGTCGATCGAAAGCCATACTTCCATCCAAGACACCTGACAGCGAACGTACGCTAGTTCACTACAACTGTTTCACTCTAGTTCATAACTTGGTAATGTAATCTATGAGGATGCACTACGATACTCTAGTAGCCGATTCTCTAGTACTCGCTACTCTAGTAGCTGGTGGTAGAAGATGAGGCTATTATCTGATCTAAGATCTGCTTTGAAGATCAGTGGCAAAGGAGAAAGAGATCACGACGAAACTGTGACAGCTGCATTATTACTATCCTTTCTTTACAATCATATACACAGTATATCACTTATACATTGTGGATAGTATGGCCATGGAAGTACTCGTAGAATTGTAAAAGAGAAAAGGAATTCTATTTGGTTCCTGGATTACATCGTTCGAAAGTGATAAGTTTCATCGTGAAGCTCTTATCAAACTTGTGCTTTCCTAGGACAGGCTTTCTTGGATCTTTGTTTCGTCATTGAAATCCCTTAACATTGGTTTACTCGATGAATATATTTTCACATAAACAGTCTTTAAAGAGGCACTCTTAGGGTATCGCCGCAGCGATTAAAACCTTTTCTTGGAATATGAAACCTTGAAATATTTCATTATGTTATGGTTAGAGTCCGGATGTTTATGACCTAAAAATGTTAGAAATATGCAAGTATTTATGACCTAAAAATAGGAAAATACGACCATAAATATTACTAATTTATTCATTGCATTTTCGAAACTTTCAAAATCTTTTCTCTATTTAAGTAACAATTATATTGAAAATATACTTTTAAAATGTAGTCATTCACAATTCACCCCTTCTTTGGCGCTCCATAACACTTCCGTCGCATCTGGTCTTTCTACGCTTTCTTTTGTCCGTCTTGATAGTTTACCCTCCTAATTCATATACATATCTATTTAAGGGAAAATAGACTACAATTAGATACAAGAATTGTAAGAAATTAGACAACACCTAGAGAAAGTGAAAAATCTCTTTGAGACGACTGCAAGCGTCTACGAAAGTGAGATAAAAAAGCTAAAAATATGAAAAAATACGAAAATCATTGGGAAAATATGTCTATACTATGAAAAATTAACGGAACATGACCAATGGGTTAAAATGCCAAAATATGACTGTATAAGATACGTCATAAGAGCATAATTTTTGTCATTGTAGATAAAATCATGCTTAATTTATATTCTCCATGGAAATGACATATCATTCCATTTTACATTCTCCAAAGAAAAAATATGACATGTCATAAACATCCGGGCCCTAGTTACGGTCTAAGGCGTCAAAAAGGGAATATGATATGAAAATAAATTGTTGCCGAATGTTATCGTGCAAGTTGAATATTTACGTAACGCTTACGTAATCGAGCTGTGTGGGTTCGGATAGGGGTTTCGAAATTCACTTTGCGCGATAGCACGTATGCTCCTGGAGATGTGTGAGAAGGCTCGGTTGCTTGGCTCAGCTATTAATTATGCGAAAAAATCTAAGAAACCCGGAATTCACTATTGAAAAGCAAGACGTACCATTTTCATGAAAACTTTTCATTTTTCGAAAGTTAAAGATTTCTTTAATTTTTATTAGACTTGTGCCATATCTGTTGGTGAGGTGATTTCAATGTTTACATCCATAGATCAATAGATTATATCCAACTACTATTTATATTGACAATTTTTCTTGAAATGCTGTTGCATCGTTTTAAATTGATAAGTTTTTTTACAATCTCGGAACCTAGGTATATGATACGTTGTTTTATTTTCTTGAATTTTATTTTATTATGTTATGATGCTTTATTATTTCAATTTTCAAGAGTATATTCTGATAATTTTTGTTATTTTTACGGATGTTTTTTTTGAAAACGCCCCGAAAAAGTGATGACATTTATAAAAATTGCTGTAAAAGTTTTTCCTATAAATCAGTCCAATCACGTGGTGAATTGATGTCTAAAGTGTATTTAGAATGAACGTCCCAAAATTATAATCTTACGTAACCGTTAGATCATACGAGAAAATTTGTGCTTTTATGTAGTTCCTCTTCATTTTGCTAATTCACCCGTAAGCAAGTTCCATACTTTGTGTGTAACACACGCCGAAGGGGGATGTTGCACGGAGAGCAGGCAGCGAGGAATGGGGAACGGGATGGGTGTACCAGGTTGCAGGCAGCGGGGTACGGGCAGCGGGGGTGCGGGCAGCGGGGATTGCGGGCAGCGGGGATTGCGGGCAGCGGGGATTGCGGGCAGCGGGGATTGCGGGCAGCGGGGATTGCGGGCAGCGGGGATTGCGGGCAGCGGGGGTGCGAGCAACGGTGGTGCGGGGTTGCGGGCAGCCGGGCGCAGAGTGCTCGGTGCATGGATGGAAGCCGATTTGCGGCCTGCGCGAGACCCTGTGACTGTACTGGAACTGTACGTGATTGGTGGGCGCCAGGGGCTAGCAGCCACCGCCCTTCCTCCTTTCCCCCACTCCACCAACAGCCTCCCACAAGGCTGTTCGTACTCTCGCTGCCGCCAGCACACTGGAAGGCGACTTATCCTCATGTGCGTAATAAATACGTCCCAAGCGGCCGACGGGGGTGGGGCGGCGGCGGAGGGGCGAATCCCTGCTTTGGTATTTGGTGCAAGTGGGAACGGATGGGTAAGCCTTTGCAACTGTGTAACCAAGCCGGGAAATACCGAGTCTGCTGTACTAAAACAGAGTGAAGAGATGAATTTTAACTCTTTACGCCGAGGGACGAAAAGAGTAGCCTTTGAATGTGTTTTTTTTCAGCGTTTTGAAAACTGTTCTCGTATTAATTTCGTAGTTTCATAACTCGAAAGATAAAATACCACATGAAAGATGTATAATAAATGTGTAACTTTCTGAACTCTGTAGTTCTTATTTTTATTGTTTTATTCCAGTTTTATCCTGACTATTGCAGTACAATTTTAAAGTATGAAGCACGTTATTCTACCTAAACACATGTCTGATTATTACCAACATTACCCTGCCATCTAGCCGATGAGTTGTTAATGTGACGACAACTCTCGTTTGAGACTGGTGGACTTTCTCAATAAATACATATTCGTATATAGGAAAAGCAATGTGGTACTATTGATCGCAGCCTTATGCCTCGTGGCATTAGGTATAGAGAGCGATTTTAAGGCACTGTCGGTATTTCCACTATCGAAAGCTTCTATGTCTTACGCAGCTGGGCTTGTGTCATAAAAGTTTATGTTAAGTAGAACAGATTGACAAGTCTTGTAATCTATTACAGGATTTCGATTCTCGGTATATTCTAAAATTAGGAGAACAAGGGCAACAAACAACAAAATTACAGGGTATTTCAAAAATAATGAATTTCCTTTATATCAGAATTCTATTTATGAAAGTCATAAGATAGTTCCGAAATCCAGATTCTTCTGTTTTACGTGGTGCGCCCCAAGCGGAGCCACAACACGGATTGATTGTTTGTTAACGATTCCGGGCGCGTCAACTACGTAGGTCATTACTCCCGTAAGTGTAGGGCATGTTTTTATCGGAAGGTGGCGGTTATCTTTCCTTGTTAGATGCCGAGATCCGGCGCCGGCCTACCTTCGGCTAGTGGGGTTCCCCAACCAGGTATCTCCCACTAACGGGACACCGCCCCAGTCGGGACAAGATTTCAGCTCCCCAACGGTCTACTAACATACGTGGTAGTGTAGTGCATATTAGTGTAAGCGTGTGCAAGGGATGAGGAACAAGGATGAGGAAGGAAAGATCGCACGCCGTCCGCGCTCGCTTGTTAGGATATTGCTTTGGCATTCGCCTGGTGTTGATCGTAGAAACCACGTAAAACTGCCGATCAGAGCAGCCAGCCACTAGGAGATTCCTCTAGACAGTGACTGAGTTCGACCTAGTTGACATACTAGCGTCGAAAATCCTGCCGCCGTCGGAACTCGAACCTAGAACTTCCCGGTCAGAGGCATTGCAGTGACATCAGTTGATGCACTGAGCCACCTCTCCCGGTCTACGTCACGGAGGGGCGCGCTAGTGTGGAGGGGTGAAGCATGGAGGGGTGAAGCACAGGCCGTCGGTGTATATTTCCATTAAAACATTAAGTCCGTTGACACTTGGTCAGTTGTGGCGCTGCCCCTATAGTGACGTCACTATAATGTCGTTGAAGCTCCCGATTGAATGATAGCGTCACGACTGACCAAGTATCAACGGACCTATTGTTTTAATCGGAGTATAAGCGTAGGACCACACCGGAAGACGTCTCTTCTCTGTTCATTGTAGACTGTCACGGGTGGCTAATCATTAAGCTATTATTTCTACCTGTGTATTTTGTAGAATTTGGCTTTGATTTTGAACTCGATTTTTGAACATTGAAGTCTAGTTATTGCAACCCAAATAGTTTAAATGAGCCTACATTTCTACGAACGTTCGGGTAACAGTTTAACCGTTCGACGCTATGCATCGAAAGCGTAACTTATTTGTAGATAGCATAAATGTCTACAGAGACAAGGTCTACAGAGAAGGAGAACGCATGCTTTGTATCCTTTTGGAGAACACAAAGAAATGATCCTTATGTTTGAAGAGTGTCACGGATATGGCAGTAATGCAGCGCTGTTCCTCCGGAAGCTAACATCCTCTTGCAAGCACTGTGAGGGACGCTGAAAATCCTTTGTGCGAATATAGTTTCAAACAGGCAAGAGTCTGAGTGAAATCATAAAGAAACCTCCCAGAGGACAAAAGTTTGATGACCGTCGAAGAAAAGCCAACAATTTGTAAAGCAAATGTACGCATGTGGAATTTACACAATTTTATTTACAGGTGAGCATTGCTATACCTACTAGATGGTATTATTATGGCTTCTGCGCCCAGTGTTTCATGATTCCCAATCAATTTCATGATTATGATTAAGTTCCGATGTTCAAGTCATATTCCTTGGGATAGCTCTTAGTTCTTATGAACATAATGTAAGGTACTTTTCTATCCTCGCCAATTGATATAATTACTATCTAGTGTGTTGCGTATACGCGCTGTTGGTAAGGAAATACGCGCTGTTGGTAATGTGTACTCTTTTTAGTATCGACCTGTAACTACTGTACGTGAATAATGTAGTAATATGTACAAGGGCGAAGTAGTAAGGAAACATCTTCACTGCAGTTCTACAGTCGCTACGTTTTCAGATATTAAATGACCCACTGTCCATCAATTTCGGTCCCTTTTTCTCTTTGAGCGTATTTATTCCCTTTCATCCGATCCTGCTCTTTTGCCTGCAGGGAATCTCTGCGTGTGCAGAGGATTGCGTGTGTCTCATCTAGTAGTTTTCAAAGGCTCTCTGTTATCGATATCCAGGCTTAACGTGTAACCAGTGGTGAAAAGGATACAGATTTAGTGAACTCTGACTGGTCCCGTTTTTGTTAACTTCATTTTGACCTTAGCTTCTTCATGGATTTTTTTTCAAAATTACGTGGCATTATAATTACGTATAATAAAAGTCGAACAAAATATCGGGGAACCTAAGACAAAACCTCGTACGTTATATCTTCACTAAGTCAAGGATATTTTTAAAATTGTCAAATGAATTAAAACTATTCAAGAAAATAATTAGAACATCTTAAATTTAACGTATGAAATGCCATTGAACTTACTTAATCTTTTTGAATCACATTTAAGACTGCGATTTAATACACTGCAATCTCATTACCTTTTACGTTCTCGAATTCTCCGCAGAAAGTAATGTAATATGTATATTATTAATATTTTGACAGAGAAGAATTTGTGGTCCCCCGATACAAAAAATATTCTTTTTTACATAGTAAATTACTTTCTCGTGTACGCAGGATAATTAAAATTCACGTTTTTGGCGTCCTTTATGCTGAAAAAGTGTTTTTAACGACTGTCTCTGTCAGCGTCACAGGAATAGTGAACAAAACAATAACTCTTATCCACGTACTATTCAATGTATGGTAACCGCGGCAGTAGCACCATATTAAGAATTCAGATTTATAATATGAATAGTTCCTTTAAAATATGTAAAAACAATTAATAAACGTTCTATAGACTAAAGAAGAAACGTCTAAATAAAATTTCAAAGATGAAACTGATTTTCATGTAATTTCGACTAGTTTGAGTTAATTAGTGGCTATGACTTCAGTTAAAAGTTTTATGCGTAGTAGTTTGTGTTTTATTATTGTTCATAACTTTGAAAGATTAATTTTGATTTTTGTAGATTTTTACTTTCTCGCTACCACTTAGACAGTAGAGAGAACATTATGTAATGCTGCGTGAAGCAACGGCGAGCTTTTGGCACAAAAACTCTTATTACAGGGCCCTGGTAACGAAAAAATGTATAAGTTTAGTTACTAAATTTAGAAAAAATCTTCTAACACGTGATGTAGCCAGAATCCATGTTTTGTGGGTCCTTGATACCGAAAAATCGAATGACGGCAAAACGTCTGTCCGTTCGTCCGTCCGTCTACGAACAACGCAAGGGGCTAAACCGTTCAGCCGATTTTTTCCAATATTGATATTCCCAAATTGACCTCGCTGATGCCGCGGCCCCTTAAATATGAACCGATATTTTAATTTTAGGGGATAATTTACATGAAGCCCCTAGGAAATTTTCCACATTTAGAAAATGACTCCAAGGTTTTTGATTAAATATTTTTGTTGGATAATGTGAAGGAGGTTTAAGAGAATGGTGCAAGTCTCATGTTCCTTGAAAACCGTAATTTTTAGAAAATTGCAAAAGTTCAAAGTTTTTTGGAGTCTTCCTAAACTAAAATATTAAAAAGAGACATTTCCCCTCATGTAATCTGTTCCTTAAAAAAGAGATGATTTTGAAATAAGGTGATATACAAATTTTCAAAAATTTGAGTACTTTACATGTAATTTTGCGTGAAAGTACGGACGAGAAAGTACGTGCTGTTTTTATCACCACTAGTTCTAATTTGAAATAAGTTTTTGGGTTATTACGGTGAATATCTACAAATGTGCAGGCCTGCAAATACCTTTCTTAAACATTTACAATATCGAAAAAACATTAACTTTTTTAAATTGAAAATACCTCCGGGCTGGATAGCCGTGGTCTATCCGACATATTTTTATACCCCAACCTGTCTGCTCTTGCGGCAGACATCTTCAGTGGACGCAGTGTCCTTTCAGACAGCTCACTGGTGACCGGTCAACAGTTCTTCTTTGTTTACGGCGCTGGGGCACTGGTGACTGTCGGTTGGGGCGCTGGTGTCGGCTGTTGTAAACAAAGAAGAAATGTTTACCAGTCACCAGTGAGCCGTCTGAAAGGACTCGGCGTGACACTGCGTCCACTGAAGACGTCCGCTGCAGTAGCAGACGAAACGCTTGGGAACAAAAAATGTGTCGGATAGACCACGGCTATCCAGCCTCGAAGGAATTTTTAATAGTATATCCACCCGTGAAAGCCTACATTGTTTTATTAACATTTTTCATTGTGTTGGACAGATCACATTAATTTATGAAGTGAAAAAAGGGAGAAAGCATTTCTGATATCAATTAAAACAATTTTCTCAATGCACTTCGCGGGTATCATTCGAAAGTATTACATTCATCGTTCGCACCGTCTTTAAAACTGTATCAATTGTGTGGTCATATACGGACGCCAATGACTTTTTACAATTAAGTCTGACAAACCAGTAATAATTATTGAATAACAATAAAAATATTGTGTTTTTTCATTGTTTTTATATATTTTTATTGCTATCTAATGTTAATGCTGCTGCATAACAAAGAGGTAGTTAAACCATATCGTTATGTCTTTAGACTTCCAGATATGATCTGAGAGTTAGTTGAGTTGAGAGGCTTCACACATGAGAGTGCAGCTTCTTTGCGGTCGTCTCGTGGAGCCCAAAGCACAGCAGCCTCCAGACAGTCGAGGTGGAGGTCGAAGATGCTCTTGCTGGTCATTGATCCGGTTTCCTGGATTTACCTGGTTTCCAGACATCTCATGCTTGCATTGATGTTCACAGTGTCACCGCAAAGGCGATCGCAAAAGCTTTTAGACGAAAATATCTGTTATGAGGGGTGTACGTCTTCTTGATCATCATCATCATCATCATCATCATCATCATCATCATCATCCTGTTCGACTAATGAAAACCTGATCACAGCATCACTAGTTCCTAAAGGCATTTTTGTTAAAATTTCCAACATGATGGTCTACAGAATAAGAGAGTTCCGTGACCTGTTTCTACACCTCTTCCTCGGCCATTTCCCTCCACATATCACTAGAACACTTTCTTCCTGGAAAATTTTCTTCTTCTTCTTCTTCGAATCCTTTTCTTATCTTCTTCTAACACTTGCTTCTTCTTCTCCTCCTCCTCCTTTGAAAACTTCCTTCTCTCTGTGTCGACGAGAAGTTTCCGACAACTCTTCCTTTGCTTTTCGACGTACTGCAGATGGGTATGCAGAATATGAACGCGAAATGTACGTGCACTACAGTCTCAAATAAACTAATCTCCGTTCTGTTATTCAAGTTGACTTTTAATGGGATGATTACGTTATTCTAGGAGTAAATTGGCTCTCGCCGCTCAGTTATGGAGATGTTTGGAGAAAGGGCAGCATGTGAGAGGAGGTTAATTAAAACCAGAAATTTAAGACTAGTTTATAAAATCTAACGCTGTGCATATACTCGCTCTTGAGCAGTTCAATCAAATGTAATGAAATACACTTATAATTTAAAACTAGTAGTTCTGTAACTTTGCCCATGGAAGTTCACTTTGCAATTTTATCCGGAGCTTTACCTGACCACTTGAACAGTTTAAGCACGTCTTTTTATTTAAATAAAATTCAACCCATTCTCAGCGGAAAACTATTTCATACGAAAGTTTATTCGTATTACTTCGTGTAGTTTCTAATTACATAAAATATGTTAAATTCAGATTCCACGTATTTACAATACTTTGCGAATATTTCATTTTTATAATTCCATACTTATGATATTTGTATTTCTATTATGTTGAAACCTGGTGTTTTCCATAAGTGGCTCGATAACTTTTGAGAGGATTTTTATTTATCGTCATTAGGGTTCGAGTGCTTTCCATGTTGAGATTCCTGTTATCTGCCACGAAGAACTACTAAATTCACTGAAATGTTTATTCGAAAATTCCGTTATTCAGGACAGTTATATAGAGCACAGAGGCTAATTAACGGCATGTCAACTCCAATTAACATTACCGCACAATTTTTAATTTCTATCGTAAGCAATCATAACTAACACGCCAAAATATGACGAATAAATTAATCAGATTGTCACAATGTCGGGATATCACTTACTAAATTAAAATATCTTATTTGTAGTGTAAACGTAACAGAATATTTAAGAAGCATTAAAGAAAATATTTCAGCCTTTCCTATGCAGCAATGATTCCCATTTTTTTAATGGAATGTGCCACCTAAGCCTTTCTAAAATTATGCCCACCAGTAACATACAGATAATTTTATTATTCAAAGATTGAACTGTTTACTGATAAACTTTATAGATTTCAGAAAGAAACCACCTTTTTGCTGTTTTTTGATAAAACACTGTAAATGAATTTTTAAAACATACGAAATTGAAATTTAAGTACGAAATAATTTCAATGCAACATTATCTACATTATTTTAATTTTTAGTAATTATTTATTATTTAAATTTAGTGAAATTCTTCGGCTTGATGCATGCTGCAAAGATATTTTATATCCGGTTCTAGTTTACTGAGTTTCTTCTTAACTGAAGTTTCCTCATTGTGTAATATCCAGACGATTTATTTTGCTTTTAGCAGCAAATCGTTTATAACACTAAATCCAAATTCAGTTAAAGATGAAAATGGTAACAATTGTCTTCTTGCACATTTGGTTGCATTTAGATATTTGATTTAAGTTTTCTCACAAAGCCATCGTTCGTTTTGCATGAAATTAAGTTAAGCTGGCTCTTCAGTTAGTGTTTCGCGAGTTCTTAATACTGCTAATTTGAAATATCAGACAAATCATTTAGAACAGGAAAAAAATTGCTACAGTTTTCCCAATGAATAACACAATGCGGAATAATTATATCTGGATTCTCATCTTTCATCAACTTTAAGCAGCCGTCTTTCTTGCATATCATATTAGGAGCGCCATCTCTGTGTGGCGACGCCTAAACCCTTCATATGACTTTCTCCGAAACTCACATTCTCCAAGTGATCTAAACGAACTACTCTCTAAAGGTTTCCGACAAATATGTTAATTTTTGTGGATACTTTATATCAAGTGTTAGCAATATTTTCAAAATTTTCTGTGGACTGATGTTAGTTTCAGTTGCTGTTCAGTTCTGAGGTCACTGTAGGTTAGCTTAAACTCTGAACGAGTCCATTTTCAAATTGCCCTATCTTAACAATCAAATGCCCACCCCCTGCTTTAGAGTATGGACTTAGGTGGCGGCATCACAGAAATACTGTGTGAATTTTGCTGGAAATCTATGTCCATTAAAGAAGATGCAATTATTAATTTTTATGGGCATTATTCTGATTAAAATTTTAGGATTTAATTGTGTGTAAATAGTTTTAATTTAATTTAACGAATATGTATTATTAAGAGCTTTGTATTTGATTCTATTATCATTTGGATCATATTTTCGAACCATTATTTGAGTTTACTCATATACTAATGCCTTAATTGTTCCCGAGGCAGAAAGAAAACCAAAACGTCTGGACGAAGTAATAACTTCTTTCTTCTCGCAGCTCTTTAGAACTGATAAAGGAGAAGACTCTTCCGCAGTTCCCAGCCACAACTTACTGCCCATTGTTCTCCGCGTTCGCCACTCATCGGAAGTTCTATTGTGCCAACTCCTGGCCACTGTTCCTTTGGCGGGGCTCCGATCGCTGCCAACGCCGCTGACGCGCGCTTCGGGGACTCGCCCTCCCTCCCTCCCCCTGCGGGTCCAGAGCCCCGCCCCCTCCGCCCCGCCCCCGTCGGCCCACAAGCCTCGGGCGAGCGGGTGGCCGGCCCGAGTGGTGCTTGCGAAGTTTCTGCCTGATCGCTCGCTTGCCAACGCGATTCGCTTTGGAGAGCTGTGGAGGGCGTCGATTTAAACGTGCGTCTGCGTCATCATTTACATTGCAAAGTGAGGTCGATTTCGGAGTTCATGGAATTTACCTCCTACCCTAGTTGACGCATGGGGGAAGATTCCTGTTGTCTCAATTTCCAGGGATGTTACTTTGTTTCTCTACCACATAAAAATAAGTATTGTTTCTAATCGTGGATTTGTGATTGTCCCCTTTATTTGATGCATTTGGGAAATAGTAAGTCACGTTTAATAGTAAAAAGTCACACATATAACTCTGAAGAGATATCGAGTATATTGGTATATGTTTCCTCTTTAGAAAATAACGAAGGGTTTCCCTAACTCATAAAGAAAATGAACATAAATGACATCCAGAAATGTGTTGATAAAACTTTTGATACTTCGTTAATGCGCTCCAATTATCGGAAAACCGTTGGTAGGCATTTTTGGGCGTAATTTCTCGCAAGAATTGTTAATTTTCCAGCTCTTGGAAACGTGGCACGATATCCTACCATTGTGGCAATTTGGGGTGGACAACGTGAACTATTAGAGGTGTTTCTCAGTTTCTCTCACGTTCACTTTCTTCAAGTTGATTTCTCACTATTTTTTTCCTAGTTCTTATTATAAAATAAACAAAAAGTATCCAATTTTGTTACCCGTGCTATAAAGTTCCGCAAATGTCCAGAAACGAAACCTACGTTTTAAGAAGTGTTGATAATTATTGCACGAACCCACTGTTGTACACCATTACTTTATATCCGCTTCATTTTTTGAAGAGTCCAATAAATAGGAACATTGCTTTCTAGGTTTCGAATGTTGTCAACACTTTCGAATAGAAATTGAGACAAAATCAAAACCAAGCAACTTTGTAAATCTCTCGGAGAAATCTGATGTCACGTACAGACTTTATTTGAATGACTTCGCTCTTGTAACGCTCAGTTTAATTCACAGCGAAAGAGTAGATGTGTGACCGCGCGTACTACAGATAAGCAAGGGTGGTAAGAGAGATTTACACTCTCCAGTTTTCTTAGTTTTATGTAGATTGTGATCGCAAGGTCGTTCAGGGAGATAATTTGCTAAAAATGCTTCTGACTGAGAACGAGTCTGATGCATGAGTTTTGAAATAGTTACTACGCTTAGCGCTGACGCTAGCGCGTTCTACATTTTCTACTACCTCACCTTGATGGTACGTGACACTGAGAATGCTCCAACAATTCACTTTAAGAGAAACCATTGTGATGTAGTACGTCATTGTAGTGATTGTGCTGGGTTGTTCTCGTAATGCAATATACCGGCTGAAGGCAGTGTCATATGACACTGTGTTCACACCCCTTTGGCTTTTAGCTTCTTTCGTTCGAAACCCTTTCGTTCTCGTCCTCCTTTACCTCTTCCTTTCTTTACGATCCCGCACGCATTATCTCCTACAATATTAGTAGTCCCTTGCTCTTTAATTTTCCCTTTGCCGCTGTTTAATCTGCTAGTTCCTCCAGATAAGCTTTATCGGTCTATCGCGCTCACGGTTAATCTTATGACCGATGTTCCCATTGTCTCTCTTTCTTGCTGCCGTCACAATCATAAGTGAAAGGCTGGTCCCGATGTCATGCGTTGATAGTGTGCATGGCAAGCCACATTATCTTTACTGCCATCTTTACTCGTTCATTATGTCATTATAACTTGCCACTCATTTTGAAGTACGGTGCGTTATCCTTCTCCCTCCTTTCCTTTTGTTCCCTCCCTTTATTTTCGACAATTTTCCTTCGCTGATCCTGATTTTACTTACGTCCCTGTTGTGTCAATTTTTCTGTTAGGCATTTTTCTTATTCAAGCCATGACGATGCCGGTTCCGACGGCCTCATGGCCTCTGCTGTTTTAATCACCTGATTTCTACGGATTCTCAGCACTTCGTCCTCTCCGTGTCGTCTGTTCTCCGCCTTGTCTTGGCGAGCCTTGCATTCCCTCCCCTGCCCACCCGTCCTCTCCTGCTGCTCCTCCTCTCCGAATCGCGCAAACGGCAGCGCGTGGGAAACGGGAAGGGGTTATTGCATTTTCCGCACGAGCTACTCCGTCCCCTCCCCTCATCATCATCCTCATCCTCACCCTTCCCCTCATCCTCGTTCTCCGTCTCCGTCTTCTCCGCCGGCGCCGCCTCGCTCGCCGGAGAGCGCGCTACACCTGATTTGATTCTCGAGGCTCGATCGAGGTATTGTCGGCGCCTCGCCGGGCTTCCCCTTGTCGCCCCCGGCGCGTGACCTGACCTCCACGCCTCACGTGCCCCGCCCCCTCCCCTCCCCCGCCCCCGCTCCGGCCGCCGCCCTTTGATCGTCCACCCCCGCCTCGACAGCGGCGCCTCGCTCCGGCCACGCCTTCTCGCCGCTTCTGTGCCCCGCCCCCACCTCGTACCTCGGGCCTGTGTTGCTTTACCAGCGCAAGTACTTTCTCCGGCTGCACCTCCCGGCAAGGGCACTTCTACTTTTAGCCTCATCAAGTCTGTCAGCTTGAAGTTCGCGTCTTTCAAAGTGGCAGGATTGAATCAGTGTCCCCTGACCTATTCTGTATTTGCTGAGAGAGAATTCTTATATTACATTAACTCGCAGGAATATGACACGCAACCGTATCATTAGAAGGCGGAATTAGGGAAGAAATATTACTTTAAAAACTTTACTTGTTGAATAAACAAAAAAATTGTTAATGTTCTAATATTTTAATAAACTCTTCAAAATTTCTACTTTTCTCAGTTTTCGATAGGCAAAATACTTCCTGAAAAAATATTAGTTTAAAAATTGTATTTCTTTTAAGCAGCAAATGACATTTTTGAATTCTTTATAACGAAGATGTATTACAATTATTATTATTATTATTATTATTATTATTATTATTATTATTATTATTATTATTATTATTATTATTATCATTATCATTATTATCATTATTATTATTACTATCGTAATTATTATTATTTATTATATTAAAATTACCTTCAGTACCTTTTGACAAGGTGCACACATGGTATACGAAAAGCCGAGGTGTAAGAACAATAAATGATTCACACGAAACATTAATTTCTGGTGTCTATGAGGCTTGATCCTACATAGTTCTGACTTGCATACAGTGTTCCATCTTTCTGAGCATCATTAAAAAATGATCAACAGGATGGAGCAACAATAATTTACGAAAAAAATATTTTTACAAATGATGTTTGACTTGTCAAAGAATTTTTGAATATCAAATGAAAAATGGTCTGGAAGTAAAAAGGAAAATCTCTTGTTTTCTTTTGAGGTTGATAATGTACAGTGTTCTTGTTAAGTTGAAATGACGGAAGGATTACGAAGAAGTCGGCGGGTAGCCTGCAATAATGAACAATCTGAGGGCTGTAGCGAGCGATAATGTGAACTACTTGAGTCCCGTCGATGTTAGACTGTGAGAAATGAAATCATGATGCTAGATAAGCTCTGCAATTGACCACTCTGCATTTTCTAGATAAAAGTTGTATTTTAAATGGGCTGACCGTATGCACAACATGTTTAAGAATCTCGTAGAAAGTAATTATAAAAATAATATCCCTGGATGTGGAGTTCATTAGAAAATGCGACCTTTGGATACTGAAAAAATGTATTAATTAAACGCAAATTAAATACTTATTAATTTATTGCGACTGAATTTTTAATTTCACGCACGTATCGCTACTGATAGGCAACTTCATAAAAACTAATTAAATGTATTACAAAATAAAAATCAATTTTACATATTCCAAACAACTTTGTAGTATTAAAATGCTATTAGCGTATTGTATCACAAGACAACAAAATTGGATGTGTTCTTTAAATAAAACTTGCATTGGGATCTTCCAGCCTTAGGACCCTCTTTGGGCGCGACAATATGTTCAGTTCTCCTGTAAGTGGAGTTTAATTGCGCGAGGTGGCGGTGTACTTTCCCCGCGTGAATATGCGTTGTACGAAGCCGACCAACACGTGGGCTTGCACGGGTTTTCATCTCCAGGCATCTCTCCGAATGGGGCATCACCCACAAGCTCTAAGCTCCCGATTGGTCTCACAACATGTGGTGTTGGTGTGGTTGTGGAGTGCATGTAAGTGTACGATACGGGCAGGGGACATGCAAGGTCGAGGAAGGAAAGATCGTGCGCGGTTCATATCCCATTTATTAGGATACTCTTCCAGCATTCGGTTGGTATTAATCGGAGAAATCACGGAAAACTACCAAAAATTCAAGTTGATCGCTAGAATTCTGTTTCTGATAGTAGTTGAATTTGACTGGTCTCATTGGATTGTAGAGCTAGTTTGGAAAATACTCTATTTTCGGAACTCGAACCCTAGAATCTCTTAATTAGCGACTCTGCAGAGGTCACGGTAATGCTGTCTTTAAGCCATATCAGTCGTCACACTTCCTTTGAAGGTTTTTCGTCGGATATTGGTCGAGAGGGTATTACGTGATCGTGATCGTTCGTCTTATCGGGCCTAGGATTTTACTTGCTTTCTCCACTGTCGTAACAAATGTACCTGCACCGGTAGTACGCAGGATGTCGTGACGACGAGATATTACTTGAAGGATTTAAGTTTACCAGGTACTAGCTAGGTTCTTTAACATCACCATCGTGCCTTGGCGCACTGAGGATTTTCTGCCTTTGGTGAATTCAGTTTTCAGCCGGATTTGAGAACGCGAACCAGGGTTTGGAAATGAGTTCAGGAGTCCCCATGTCACTGGGTAAGTAGCACTATGCGTGAGCTACCGGATTAGAGGGATCAGTGCATCAATTGATGTCGCTAAGTTCCTCTGGCCGTGAGATCCTAGGATTGAAGACTGGCTGTGGAAGGATTTTCGGGAGTGGTTACGTAGCTAGGTCGAGTTCAGCAGCTGTCTGAAGGAGAATTCTAACTGTCGGCTGCTCGGATCAGTAGTTTTGCGTGGTTTCTCAGATCAACACCAGGCGAATGCCGAAGCAGTGCCTTAACATTCGGGTCACGGACCGCGCGCGATCTTTTCTTCCTTTTACTATCCTCACCCTTTACTTACAAAAACTACTCATACCTTACACTATCACACTTGTCTGGAGACGGTTGGGAAGGGAGAACTTATTCCGTGTGGGGCGGTGCGCCGCTTGAGGGAGATAGTGATCATGACAGTTGATGTGACCAGAAACGTTAATCAATCAATCAATCAATCAATCGAAGCAGCTACTCCTTCAACGGGAGCTTATGATTCCTACCTTCCCTGCTATTTTCTTCTTTTTATTCTGTTTTTCAGCAGACCGAGTGTCTCGACCTGAGCTGCAGATGCCACGGCCTTTGTAGTGATTTTCGAGTCGCGCTTGTAAAAGGATTGGCTATATGAAAGCGAGGGGAATAAAACACGACATGCGCTTCGCTATGTAGATATCCAATCGAGATGGACTCGATGTCCTGTGCGGATGCAACACACTGGTGGCTGAAAAGTTGGGGTGAATGCGACTTTGTAAATATGGTCTCTCGGAGAGAAAGACTTTGATAGTTTTTGTATTTCAATTTATTGTTAGGGGAACTGTGCAAGATTCGTAAGTGCGGTGGGAAACTGTTTAAATAGTGAAGTGTAAACAGTGTTTTATATATATATATATATATATATATATATATATATATATATATATATATATATATATATGTGACGTAACGGGATGCTCGCGCGGCGACGTGGCGTCCGCCGTGCGGAGGGCCGTACTTCAAGGTTTGCAAGATATTTTTAATAGGTCCTGTAACGGAAGTCGGGGACCGGGGGGGGCGGAGTTCTTGCCCTGGCTGCTCCCACGCTTCCCGAAATGGAAACCAACAACACAGAAGTATTATTCCTAGAACAATTCTGAGGATTATAAACAACCAGTTTTTTAAAAAAAAAAAACGAAAATCAAATTATTTAATTTGAACAAATAACTTAGTCATTTGGAATGAACATTATCCTTCCATATGATCTGTACAACAATTAAGTGCATCTGCACC
Source organism: Teleogryllus occipitalis (assembly GCA_011170035.1). Lineage (NCBI taxonomy): Eukaryota > Metazoa > Arthropoda > Insecta > Orthoptera > Gryllidae > Teleogryllus > Teleogryllus occipitalis. The sequence continues at coordinate 116,556 of BLKR01001729.1, forward strand.
AAACACTTCAGAATTGTACATTATTTAACACAATTCCCTTATTTCCAAATAAAAATTTACATCCAAATTTGATCAACACACAACAACAGAAATGTAAGCAATTAAATGTAAGCAATGAAATAAACATTCTGCACCATTTTTACAAAAATTTTAAGGAAAAAGAAAATTCAAAATTGACAAAGATTTTCATTGCTTTTGTTAAATACTCAAAACACTTTGGAGTATCTTTCCCCAAACTCTTAAACGATAATACTAGTTCATTGCCATACAAGTAATCATTGCAACATTATGCCTTCCTTACCCTGCAGGGTCACAAAGCAATCCTGTCAAATGCTCACACGACATGCCATGAAATCACATCATACAAATTACAATCAGAAGAAATTCATGGATACACATTTTGCTGAAACATTATAACACTAGAAATAGCTGTGTAACTGTCCTTCCACTCCGCTATTTATATCACAATCTGTGATATTGGACGGCAAATGCTGATACTACATGCCATGAAACCACATCACACAAATTACAATCAGAAGAAATTCATGGATTCACTATTGCCGAAACATAACATTAGAAATAGCTGTGTAACTATCCTTCCACTCCGCTATTTATATCACAATCTGTGATATTGGACGGCAAATGCTGATACTACATGCCATGAAACCACATCACACAAATTACAATCAGAAGAAATTCATGGATACACTATTGCCGAAACATAACATTAGAAATAGCTGTGTAACTATCCTTCCACTCCGCTATTTATATCACAATCTGTGATATTGGACAAACTCCAATAAAATATTGCACTACACAGAGAAACTGCAGTATCTCATCTCTCACTGCCTTCACTCCACTCCTACCGTTCACATCCAACTGGTTCGCGACACATCTGGTCGACCCCAACCCTACTTCGCTCCCCTCCTTTCTTATTCCCCACTTTCCCCCCTTTCACTACCCCTCCGCTACGGCCGATACTGCCGCCTGGGGGGGGGGAGGAGGAGAAAACCACGAACTGCGCCCTCGCAGGCGCGCGGCCTCCCATACTAACAACAGTGGCGACAGCCCACACCTGGGCTCGGCGTATATATATATATATATATATATATATATATATATATATATATATATATATATATATATAACACTCGAGTACATTTCATCTTGTTGGGAATTTTAATTTCACGCACGTATCGCTACTAATAGGCAACTTCATAAAAACAAATTAAATGTATTACAAAATACAAATCAATTTTAAATATTGATGATTGGAAATATATTTATTTTAATGTGCAGGTATAAACCATATTTAGAAAACAAAGACTTACCGGCACTTAAAGTAGAAACAGTCAAATTAAAGGTTTCCTGTTGCGTCTTGGCAACACGTCTCTTAGCCCTTCTTAGGCATTGAGCGTATTTTGAGTAAACATTTGTTAAATTCTTTTGTCCTTTTGTCTTGTCAGATTGCAATAAGTCCTTTTTCCCTTTGGCCAGGGGCACGGAACCGTTAGTAACCGGGGATCCCAGACGCTCACCCATCCAGAAATCCATGGTGTCTTGAATTGATTAACTTCCGTAGCTTCATAGAGAGCAGTTGAGCAATTCGGCTAACAGTCGACAGTAATAACGACTTCAATAACGGGACGTGGAACTAAATGTTCAGCTCCCCTGAAGACTCTCAGGATATACACACGAGTTCTTGCACTAATGGTAGAAACAGTCAAATTAATGTTTCGCAGAACCGCTAAACAGAACTGCGCTGTTACCTCAACGCAAAGGTACATGCTCCATCGAACAGGGGTTATCATCAGAGCTGATTCCATCCTTTGCTCTGAGCTGTTACCGAGAGTTCGGGAATGCAAACGTGAAAAGACGATATTATTTTATTAAAGGATTTTGCTATGTAGTTTAGCGTGCCCAATATGTTAAGGTAAAGCTCTCGGCTTATGTACGTCTAGAAGCTTCCCTGGCTTTTACGGGTTCCCAGAATTTCGTGGGTCTGAACGGATGGCGGTTGCTCATACAAGTTTCCGCACCCTGGCTCAAATGCGCCGCTGTGGCTGAAAAGGGGTCAGGAGTGCGAACCTCCATTCGCGCCACAGCGTCTAAAAGGACTCCTATGGCCACACGACGCTGCTGAGAATTATTACGTATGAGAGAAATATGTGTACAAAAATTGTGCCGTCCCAGAAAATACTGATATTCTCAAACAAGTGCTTCATGTCATAATAAGGCAAAGCATTTTCATCTATTTCCAAATTTCACACAGAATGTGTAAATTTGCTTTATATCTTCACATACGTTTCTCTTCAGAAACTGAATGATGTCAGTACATGTCGGTACACCTTAGATATGTGTCCCTGTACCAAAACGGGGATGGAAATTGCACTGCGTAGATCGAGCTAATCTATATTTAATCTATAATCAAAATTATCCCAAACCACAACCGAGCGAGAGAGAGAGAGAGAGAGCGAGAGCGAGAGCGAGAGCGAGAGCGAGAGCGAGAGCGAGAGAGCGCGAGAGCGCGTGCTCTAAAAATAACAGTTTGACACACAAAACGAAACACTAAAAAACAATTTTTGCGACAATACAGTTCTTTTAAATCATTTTAAAAACAGCTGTGGCTCTTTGTAACAGTTAATTACATTACCAAAGAGAAACTGTCATACTCTTGTTATTTAAAAAATATCGAAAATTAGAAATGCATGAAATATGAAGCTATCAAAATTTTAAAATTTTTTAATTACTTACTTTAAGAAGTTTTGAGCTACCACGTCAGGGTCATCGAAATTGCATCCCAAAGCAATATCAAAGACCAATTTTTAATTGAATTTATTTTCTTATAAAAACAGTAAAACATTTTTTTCATGCCGTGCTGCTGAGATAAATGGAACTACTAGATGATGGGAGAAAAATGTCCTTAAAAATATAAGTATTTTAAAAAAACATTAGCCTCAAGTTAAATAATTAAAACAATTAATATCGATGTATATTTTTAGAGTCTCGTATTTTTTGCTATATTTAAAATCATAATTTTTATTTGATCAAATTATATAAAAATGTGTATTCTATCTTATTTCTGTGGTTTTATTATTTAACATGTAGTGTTTTTATAAACAGATAATCTTCATTGGGAAACATTTCAATTATTTCAACTGCCAATTTTCAATGTTTATGGAGGAGTGTATTCATTTATTTTGATGACTGACAGAAGCAACTTACAGAAACAGTTGAAGATATTATAATGTGTTCTGTGCATACAGAGCTAAATATAGGTCCATGACTCAATTTACTTCTGCGATACCGCCTGATGTGTGGTTTTAGCGAGATCTCGTACACATGCGTGAACCGCTCCGTTGATAGCTGCTAAGACCGTCAGACGCGTTGTTTGCGTTCACTTGAACGTTCGCTGTGACTGCTACGCGTCTTCTCAGAACTCCCAGCTGCATGAACCGCGTTGCGAAACATTACAGACAATGACGTTAAATACTACCATAGCATGTTTATTTCAAACTGAAACCAAAGTGTCCACCATTTGTTAATGAATGCATTCAAACCAAGTGTCCACCATTATTATTTTATAAAGGTACAGATTCAGTACAGATTCACAAGAAACATACTTTATTGCATTCTTAATAAAGTACACACAAATTTAATGGTGCTGAGAAAGAAAACGAAAAGAGGAATACTTCTTTTACTGAAAAATTATACATTTTATTCGTTAATTAATGTTGTCTAATCAAAAATTAAATATTTTACATTTTTATTTTTTATCATTCAAAACACGTGTGTTTCTTGGTTAGTATGCATGTGTACTCTATTTTAGATGGCAGTGAACAATTGTCATAATTTTTTTTAAAATTACGCGAAAAAATATTTTCAGAAAAGTATGTTGTAGAATTATTTTAAAATGCAGTAGTGTGTGGACTGACAACCGGCCTGCAGAAATAACGTTTTCAATAAAACTATATTATTACTTTATATATTACTTTATTAGTGATTCAAAATATGTGCATTTCCGACAGAATTTCGTGAACGACATTTTGAAGAATGACGTAATTATCTTTCTACTATTAACACAAAGTAAAATCTCTCAAATTGAAACACATGAGATGACTGTGCCTGCCAGATAAATAATCCACTGTAAAGGAAATTTGACTGACAACACCAACTTACAAAATATTTCATGGCCTGAGAAAATTACTTGTAGTATTATAAGTAGCTCTAGTTTCTCACCCGCTACTAGAGATGCATGCTAATTGGCTAATGATGTCTTTGTTTGACTTTCCTCCCTGCCTAGAACGGATGTGCAACGCTTCATGAATTAAAACTTGTATGATAGGACGTTCCAATCTGGCTAGAGGTCTAACCATTTAAAATTTGCACTACCTACACTTGTTGATCCCCACCACAAGGATATTTCCTGTAATTACTGCTGATTGCTAAACCGACTGATGACGACGGTGGCAAGCATTATCGCTAGGGGCTTCGTTAAGCTTGACGTCCTAGTTGATCGGTGTCCCCGGATGAAACCGCTGTCCCAAAGTCGCCAAAGGAGAAGCAAAGAAGAAACCTGCAGTGTAGAAAAATATAGTTTATTTAAATATAATTAACGATTTATATGTTCAATAACGTTGAGAAAAAATTGTGTGTGTAGTAGGATTTCGCCGACTTTTTTAGATTATCCAATTCTTTTAATTGTGGATTTTCAGGAAAAATACAATGTGTCAAGAGTTCTGTCAAAAATACTCTTTTCATAGTAGAATATATTCTTTCATTTTCTTACATTATTTTATTTAATTGTTTATTTGTTTATATTATATTTTTTATTATTTATTTATTTATTTAATATTTTGTTATCTACACGAACTTCGTCTTACACCGGAGATGATTAATACTGAATTTGAAGATGATGGGTTATGTTATTGAGGAGAAAAAAATCTCAAAACTTACTTAGGAAAACTGCAAACTTGCTGTGAACCTACTATGTCCAATAAAACTTGAGACTATGTCTGTGTTTCAGAAGGAAATATTATACTTCACATAACATATTCCGCATAATAGTTATTTATGAATCAATTGCGTTATAGAGTTCTAATGAAGAAATAGTTAATGTCTGTGGTGCATACGACACTTTATTTTTACCTAGTTTTATTGATTAAGATTTACTTCTTTATCGACTCTTAATGAACCGGATGTTAACTTAACTCGGTTTGTCTTTCCACGTTTCCTTCTCCTAATTCCCTTTCATGGCTCCTTCTCATAATTCCCTTCATATTCCCCACATGGAGTCTCACGAAACCGTTTTCATATTTCCCTCGTATCTACGATCCTCTCGATCCAGGTAAGTTATGCAGTGTACATCGAGCTCCAAATTGAAGGCAAAAAAGTATCAAAAAATATATTACATTATTATCTCTGCCTTCATTGTTCCTTAGGCGTATGCTCCCCCTGGTCTCACCAGAGGACACGCTTGACACAACAGCGTACGGTCGATGGACAGCAATCGACTGTTGCCACCAGGATATCCTCCGGGCTCCGCGGAAGTACCTGCCGTACTCGTCGGGCTGCGATAATTAACGGAGCTGCTGCAATCTTGAATGTCGCCGGGATCCACTTTCTTCAGTTACCCTGGCTTAATTATTAGTATTTCTAGGCGCGTCAACTAGTATGATCTTTAGCCTGGTAGCTTGTTATATCCCGGGAGGTGCCTGCGTTCTTACCACACTGGAACAGATTAGGCGCCGACCAAAACATTACCTTGCGGGATTTCTCCTTCCAGGTATCTCCCTACAGGTCCACCATCCTAGCCGGGACAAGCTCTAAGCTCCAGACATGTGCAGTAGTGACGTGAATGTAGTGAACATCTGTGCGGGTAAGGGGAAAGGCGGGGACAACGTTGAGGAAGGAAAGATCGCGCGCGTTCCGTGCTCCCTTTTTTTAAATACTGCTTCGACATTCACTTGGTATTGATCGGAGAAATTACGGAAAACTACCGATGAGAGCAGCCGATCACTAGCATTCTCCTGCAGTGATTGAATTCGACATAGCCATTTAGCCAGTGTCGAAAATTCTCTCGTCGGGATTCGCACCGTAGGACCTCCGATCTGAGATGCTGCAGAGACAATGGTAGTGCTGCTACTAAGCCATCTCCGCCTGTGACCATTCTCTCGGTCGATCTGACGAACTTTTGTCCTGGCTTAGAGGGATGGAAGGTCACCTAGCCAATCAAAGTTTGGCGCTGCTGTGCTTCACTGCCTGTACGGAGACCGCCGCTATTCGCCTAAAATCATCCTAGCTCCTGGCGGCGATGGATGAAAGCAGAATGACTGCCCGTTTTCTGTGTCAGGACAGTGGCTCTTGCGTGACCTTTGTAGTGACAACTACTACAAGTACTAAGAGAGTGTACTAAACGTACTGAACCGTAATTGTAAAAAATTCTTATCTCAGCGTTTGTTCTTTTGAACGGTTCTAAAATAGGACTCCCCATAATCTCGACCCAAGGACGCTCCAATTTTGAGGCAACTTACTCTTCATCAACTGTGAACAGTATTAGAACATTTGGCGGGTAATGAAATGCGCCAGAACAGATGTGTCAGGAACAACTGCACCTTGGGATTCGTTGTTTGCAGGGCGCTTAAACCGTATGGCAGGTCGATTCTAGAACAGTACTTTCTCCCTTTCTATCACTTCCCCTTTCTGTGGCAACGCTGCACAGTCTCTCAGTCGTGTCGTTGTGTAATGTGTAATATTGTTGGAAACGTAAGGTTATCTTTGACACGTGATTGCTGCCTAAAAAAAGTAAAAGAATCTCTATTACATCTGTGGTTCACTGTTTTCTAGTATTTTTGAATTTCTTTCGAAGTGTATTAGATAGAGGCATAGCTACGTTCTCTGGACCCCCGTGCAGAAGATGTAAATGAAGCCCCTCACTGCCTTTGCCAAACGTTAAACAGAAATTTTTAACATTAATTTATGTAGAGACGGTTCATATTGTAAACTAGATTTGATCATGCATAAGGAATTTTGCAGACGTGCATTTAGCTTCACAAACATGAAAAAGTAACTAGCAAACAATTACATGTTAATAGTTTGATTAATACTTTTATTTGTGTAACACGTTATTCTTTCCCAATTTGCGTGATAATAAATAAATGCACGGAAGAGATAATTAAGGCACCTCCTTATGAGATGACGGAGGAATTTCTTAAACAACGTTTAAGAAAACATTTTTATCTAATTTCTCAACAATCTGGATCATGCAAACATAGAACAAACATTGTATCAATGATAATGAGATATTAAATGCGATTTAGGCCCTCTCATGCCCTCGCAAGTTGATGAGGAAATAAGATGTGAAAGAACTTGCATTTCCAGTTTCCCCTGTCGAGAGGGAAATATGCTATTTTATGTAGTATACTTCAAAAAAAGGAGAATAAAATTTCGAAATTATCATCTTGTTGCCATTGTTTATCGTTCGTAAATGGCAGAGAAATCATTTTCCATTTTATGCCTTCAAGATTCTCACCCCCTGGGCTCATATTCTGAAAAAATAACTCGAGAAATTTTTGTTCGATAACTTTGCGAGATATATAGGGTTTGTCCGGAAAGTAATGTCAATGACTTGAGAACAAAGAATTTATTGATCGTATTGGTACAACCTCTTAATATTCTTCAAAGTACATTCTTTCTGCATCGACACACCGCTGCCAGCGCGATTTCCATGCGTCAAAGGCGGCGCAAAAGCCCTTTTCCGGGACGTCCTTCAAGGCGCGCGTTGTAGCCGCCTTAATGTTGTCGACTGACCCAAAATGCCTCCCTTTCATCGAAGTTTTCAGTTGTGGGATAAAAAGAAGTTGGGGGGGGGGCGACGTCCAAGCTGTAGGGTGGTTAAAGGATTGTTGTGACGCCTGTCTTGGCCAAGATATCGTTTAAAACAAAGCTGGTGTTCGCGCGTGCATTGTCGTGATGCAGCTTCAAGTCCGTGGCGATGTTGGGTCGGACGCATTGGACCCGAAGTTTCAACCTCTTGAGCAACTGGACGTAAAATGTGACTGTCACTGTTGTGCCTGGTGGTACGAATTCGTGATAGACGATCCCTCGGATATCGAAATACACAATCAGCATTGATTTGATTTTTGATTTTGTCAACCTGGCCTTTTTGGGCGAGGGAATGTTGACGTGTGCTACTCGGTACTTTGAATACGACCCAGAGACGAAAATGCAAACACCTATACGACAGACAATCATTGCTAAAGGCCGTCTTCAGCATTGGAACAGTCTCAGAAGCAGTCTTGCCGAGTTCAACACAAAACGTGATCGTCATGCGTTGCTCGACAGAGCGTTGCATTTCGAACTCTGACGCGTCACGAAAACGTCTCTCACAAAAAATGCTGTCCTCGCCCTGTGGCAGCTCGCAGGCAACTGGCGTAAAAGATGTTTCTTTTTCCGATGCCCCCCCCCAAACACCATTACCACGCTAGAAGAGCAAGCTGAGACGTACAGTCGCGTCGGTAAACAATCATTGACATTACTTTACGGACAAACCTTGCAACTGGTAACTACGCAGAACGAATGAATTATTCATGTGAAAAAAACTTTTAATGATAGTTTTACTCGCGTAGCACAAACGTGTACTGTTGATAGTTTTACTTGCATAGGTTACCAACGAAACTTTTACAAAATCATTTTCAGAGTGGTCTTGTCAGACGAAACGCTCGACGAAGTGCCAAGTGCGTAACCACACAAACGACGTGAATTAGACTGCTTTAATCGTCTGCCTTGTGGTAGTCAAGAAATTAACTAGTTTATTTATCTATTCATTATCTCCGAACTCACGTAAAGTATTGTAATATATATTTAATTGCTTTTTGTACTTTTTTGTGCTAAAATTTACTTTCAACCCATTTATTTAATTCATTTTTCTAAATGTTTCGGAGAAGTACAGAAGAATGTAACGTAGGGAAGGGGAAATTAATGAAAAATTTTAAGATTAATATCTAATCGATAAATTTTATTGTTCGATTAATAGGAAAAAGTAATCGTTCTCATTTGATCGATCACTGTAGATTAATTTTTCAAATATCTTAAATATTTTATGAAAAGTTAAATAATTAATTTTTAGTTAATACATAATAATGTGAAACAAACTAAAATTAAAATTAAGTTATTGAACAGTTAATCTGAGAAAACTGGCCATGGCAATACGAACCATTTCTACATGTTTGGTTAATATCATTAATTTATTTTTTAACTGTAACGTTATTTGTAACTTTTTTATTTTCGAAAATACAGGGAGTTCAACAGAGATGGCTCTTGTGTCATTTTTAGAAGTGGAATTTGCTATCCATTGAAAGAAAAATATGGAAGAAATTTACAGCCGTCTTTGAGACATTAAAAAAATTAATTTCAAGCAAAACTTGAATACAACCTACTCATATTTTCGAGAAATTGTATGTCGTTGTTTAAAGATCGGTTTTTAAAAAAAACCGATTTCATTAAGGAAAAAATGTCAATCCTTAATGCTCTAGTTGTGGAATGACGCCGAACAATTTTGAAGCTTTCCAATTTTGAAGAATTTAGAATCTTCAACAAAATGAGACCTGCGCCATTTACTATTAACCGTACTTTGCTTTCTTCGAGAAAAAAATAAACTGAAAATTTATACATTTAAAAATAAACTGATTTTTTTGTTGATTGATGTTTCCAGGCACGTGCTATAATCGTTATTATTTTGGTGTAGTGAATGTTTTCGTAGATTTTTGTTGACATTCCAGCATTTGAGAAGTATGAGTGAAAGTTGGGCTGTTCACGTGTTCCGAGTATGCATCGATGCCAGACTGTGAAAAATCAGTGTTAATTGGCAAGTGTTTATATATCACCGAGGAAACTGATATTCCAAAAGTGGGAGGAACACTGCTTGTTTAAATGCACATTTATTCTGACTGTTCCACGTTTCGCTTCCCATAGTGTTACGCTGCAAATTGTTTTTGTTTTTACACCACTCATAGTAAATCTTAGTTGACAATATTTTCAGGCCAATTCGATTCTATTAACATGACGATCATTATGTGCATTCAGTTTCCTGTTTGAGTCTTGTATATGAAAAATAATTAATATGCTAAATTTGTATATTTTTACTTCCTGAATATATTGTATATTTTTAATGTTTTTCATATTTTTTACCAGATAAGTTTTTCCTACCACTAAACGAATTTTGAAATATGAAACAAAACGCAAATTTGTTCTCGAGTTTGGTTATTTAAGGAGTTTTTGACTTATAAAATTATATTCAACATTTGAAAAAGTAGTTATTATTTATGGTGTATGGCAATTGGGTACAATACTAAAATAATACGTTATTAAAAGACATTAAAAATTCATTTAATCTAACATTTGGGAGGAATTCAGTTACAGCAAGATGTAACATGTTAAAAGCGATTCCAAAAGGTAATAGTAAATTCTACAAGAAAGTAGGACGTTGACCGCATAATTCTTCAGAATTATCTACATGGTAATAGTTTTTAGAATTACAGTTTTTATCATTGCACTTTAATTATTATTGACAAATATTTAGTATACGATATTATAAAAACTTATATTTCCTCACTGTTACGTTTATACTACATACAACCAAAATAATTCATTTCGAAATGTATTGAATCACTTATTATTTTGTGGGACTGTCTCCCAACCTTCGCCACCTATTGCTAGGTAGACGATGACGGCAAAGACAGCTCTATTAATAAATGTCAGTGGACCATAATGACTTTGTACTCTCGCTGCCGTGACGGAATTCTGTCACACGTGGCTCATTTTCGAACTGAACTATGAAGATCAAGCCGAAAGATGTGTCCCTTCCATTTAGATTTTTTAAACCTATGGTTACAAGGATAAAAAATAAACACAAACTTCTCCAAATAGGTATTGATTTTCGCTTGTATTTCTAGGTCTGAAGTCAGTGTGACGGAGAAGACGCAGGGCTGGGCGGTTCGGGCCCTGAGGGAGCGGTTCGCCGCGGACGGCCCTGTGGTGTATGCGACCTCAAAGCCTCCTAGAGCCTCGCAGAGCCTCACAAATGCACTTGGAACCTCCCGTGCCCATTGGGAACACGGCCTCCGAAAGTGTCGTGGAGCGGCGCGAATAGCGGTGTCGTGGGGATGATAGACCGCCGCTCGTCGCCGTCAACGGGTTTATGGGTACGGTCGATCATTGAAATGCCTCTCGCACAAATGGTAATTAGGCACCCTGCCGAAACAAAAGCTTGTTTTATGCGACGACGTTGAATGCGGCGTCGCCGAAGCGGTTGGGAACCGTAGCAGGCGCGGATTGTGTTAGTCGTAACATGTTGTTGGCGTGAGTCGAGGCCATGGTGAATGTGGAGAGGGAAGTCAGATTAATTGAAAAGAATAGGTAAAAAAGGGAAGTTCTTTTGGGTGGGAGAAACCTCGAATAGGTTGCAGTTCAATTTGTCTCTCGTGACGATGCACCTGGTCTCCCTAATTAGACGGATGGTTGTTGATTACACAGGCACACAAAATAAAAAAAAGTTGTCAAACACAAAGACTTGTTTCTCTATGTATGACGACGCGCTGAATCCGAATCTGAAGTCAGAATTGCGTCATCGCTGGCTCCAGTTTTTTTTAAATTGCGAAAACCCACCATGAAATTGTATATTTTGTTTTTGAGGTTTGTTCTCAGACCCAAGGTTTGACACACGATTCTATATGAATTTTAACACGGTGAATCCAAATCTGAAGCTTGAATGGAGCACCAACTTCAAGTTTTCTTACATTGGGAAAAACTGGCCGGTGGTGACGCAATTCTGGCTTCAGATTCGGATTCAGTGCGTCGACATACACAGAGAAGCGTGTGCCAAGTCTTTGGGTCCGACAACATTCTCGGATTTTATTAAATATTGAGATTTTTCCCTTAATAAAATCTGTATATCTTTAATATTTTCGTTGTAGGAAGACTCCGAAAAAATTTTGAATTTTAGAAATTTTCGAAAAATTAGGGTTTTCAACGAACCGACCTGCGCTATAAACGTCCTTCACACTATCCAAGAAAAAAAATCAATCAAAAACGATGGAGCCATTAGGTGAAAATTTGGAAAATGTCGCAGAAGCTTCATATAAGTCCCCTCCAAAATTAAAATATCGGTTTCAAGGGGTTGTGACATGAACCAGATCGATAGGGAAATATCAATTTTGGAGAAAGTCGGCTGAATAGTTTAACCGCTAGCGTTGTTCACAGACGGACAGATTTTTTGCCGTCATTCGATTTTTCGCTATCAAGTACCCACAAAACATGGAATCTTAACTGCACTACGTGTTTGAGAATTTTTGTTTATAAATTTATCAACGGTATTTATTCACCTTTTCTTTACTAGGATCCTGTAAGAAGAGTTTTTCTGCCGAAAATTCTTGTTTTTTTTGCGCAGCTTTACATAACTTTCTCTTTAATCGGAAGCGAGAAAGTAAAAATATGCAACAATCAGTGCATACTAATTTCACTGCAAATAAGAGAATTATTCCAAATGTTTACTTTCGATATTCTCCATCACTCGCCTGAACTATCGGTATTTATTTCTCCAGATCAGTTGAGATTTGCTTGATTCAAATGGTGAGAATTCGATATAAGACATTAGTAATATCCACTTCTGATTAATCTTTTCTTGAAAAAGAAATCACTACACGTTACTTAAATCGTTTAAATGGTCACTCAATAGCCAAACATCGACTACTAGGTCGCTCTTGCTTGCTGCATTGCATCAGAGGTAGAGTAGTAAGGTAGAGAGTAACAAGGTATTAAGTATTCAAGAACGATTTGGCGTCGGATGCTAGAGGTGACGTCCTGCCTTTTATTCTCTGCGTATCTCAGAGTGGCGGTCGTGCTCCGTTGACTGTCTCTACAACTAACCCCAGTGTGTGTGTGTGTGTGTGTGTGTGTATTTGTGAAGGGAACGCGGCTTTATCCGCCGGCTCGGCTTCTGGGGAAGCCGGGGCGGCCCAGGCACGACGGCGGGCAGAGGGGAAACGGGGAGAGATCGAGATAGAATGAGAGCAAGAATGAGAGGGCACGAGAGCGGGGGAAGGGGTCGAGATTGAATGCCGACGTGCGAGCGCGACGGTGGCGGTTTGCTCCCCCGCGTCCGCCGCCCTGGGGAATATTCATCCCCGCAGCCGGCGGAGGGCACGCGGTCGCGGTTATCGCATCCGCCTGCTGTGCACCTTGTGATCCTCGCGCCGAGCGCGGCGGCGTTGCCACCCGCCCCATTTTGCCGTAATCCGCGTCTGCTGGATGTTGTGTTTGCGGGCGAGGGCAGTTGCGATGTGAGGATGTCACGTTGCGCTTACAGAATGCGACAATCGAACGCTTCATCCAACTACGCGACCTAAATTGCGCGGGGTGTGTTTCATTTAGCTTATGAATTGCTGCTTACGCACTTTAGCCTGTGCGTCTTTGTTCTAGAAACATCACTTCGAACTCTATCTCGTGTCTTATCGTGACGACCTGTGGCCGCGGGAAGATTTCAGGTCGGTTCGTCAAACCAGAGGTTTAATTGAGTGTTGGTCTAATCATACATTTGGTTTAATGCAAATAAGGTTTAATTATCATCGAGCTCTAAGAGTAAAGTGTTCAAGGACTATCTGTAGTGAAACAGAATAAATTGGATAGACGAATAGTTGTGGAAAAATTGAAATGTACTAAACCCTGCACTTATGCACAGGGATTTGTGCGGAATTGTTTGGTTGTTTCTCGATAAATGTTCTACTCCCTAGCTCCCAGCTCCGTGTAAATATAGTTAATAGTTCTGTTCAACATTTGCTGACGTTTCACTGCGCTTGGTCATTTAGTAACTCATTTCGATTAGTAATTGTGTATACAGATGTAATGAAAGTTGTGCTATTAATCCCAAAGAAAAATATTGAAAAAAAATACATGTGTATGGAATATCTGTGTGTGGTGATCACAGACTACAATCTGTAGAATTTGATAATATATTACTAATTTTCAATTCGTGCATTGATATAACACCTGTTTCTCGCAGACATCTCAGATTAAAGTTTTTTACGATCTGAGTCGTTATTTTGCTGTGAAATAAATTAGCTAATTGATACTCCGTGTAAAAACCCTTAAGTCGGTGGGTTCAGATTTGACTCTACATTCGGGCTGACTATATGGGGCCGCTTGGGCAATTAATGGGTTATTAATATAACGCGAAGTACCCATGGGAATGGAAAATAATGAAAATGCAGTAGATTTTAAATCACTTTGTTCTTTTTGCTTAATTTTGTCATACTATTTCTTTCTTAAGTCTTCCAATATCTCTGAATCGGTCTCATAGTATTGTGATGAAAATTAATCCTGAAGTATTTATTTATAACTTTCAATGAAACCTTAAGAAGTGTGTAAAAATTAGAGATATACAGTAGCTAAGATTGCCCCAATTAAATGAGTGTGATTGATGTAAATAACAGACTGTCTTTATACTGTTGTCGTTTGCATTTGTAACGAAGTATTTGTTACGGAAAAATTTTGACGAGTTTAAAATATGACGATGCAACTTTCCTGCAGTTCTGCAAACCTAACGCTTTTGAATTGTTTGCTTGTCTGGACGTTTGTGTACCTTTTGACATAGCGCTTGCAAATAATTTGGTGTGTAAATGGAAAGCATTAGATAAACGGAAGCTGGCGGTGCTCTCGCGAGTATTTCTTTGGTACTGTAATGCCAGAATATTTGTTTCAGTGTTCTTAAATGTTACGTTTTTACGGCGAATAGGTTTCATCACATAGTTATCTGATTTTTTACTCAATATACTTTCATGAATTCGTAAGTGGTTATTTATTTATCATTTGGAATACTTCTTACTTTAAAAGATGGAAATCCCATTCAGTGCTAGCAGATATAATTTATAGAAGAAATCACCAAAGTTTTATGTGAAATTGCGGTTTGACTTTATGCATATGAAACAAAAGAACGAGAAAGAATTAGAAAGTTGTTATTTCATTATTAAATGAATTTGCAACTAATTATATGAAATTTTCGTATTCATTTGGAAATAAAAGTTTGAGTCAACATTCGCAATTTCTTGTTCATGAACTTAATTGATTTATTGCAAACCTCTGAATCTGCTAATTACTATTTTATAAAAAAATGTTCACTGTGTTTATATAGTGGGCTTTTCTACCTTTGGTTGTCATGCGGCCATGGCGTTTGGGCGCGCGTGGCACGGAAATACAAAAACGTTCATTAGAAAGGAAAAACCACAAACTAATGAACCAAGTTATTTCAGGAATTCATTTGCACTCTATCATTAGTCGAAGTACTTCAATTAGTGATGTAATTAGGGTGGAGTGACCAGTTCCCGCCCACACCTGCATAAAGGACATGCCCAGAAAACAACTTGCGGAGCCCTATTTGTTGTTACTGTGTCGCATGTTCAAAAGCAATGGTTTCCAATTTAAAAAAAACGTTTCTACTTAAAAAGAAATTCGTTGAGCGCAAATCTAATATTTTTATCGTGTGTTTATTAGCCCAGAGGAAAGGGTTACCACACTATCATTATTATCGATAGAAATTAAATGCCAATTTCAGTATTTTTTCGGAAAGAAGAACGGGAAAAGACGTACCAACGCCGTTAAAAGACAGGCGGTTTACAAAAGAAACAAAACTATATCAATCATTCATCAAATATGTTTAAAAAATACGCACTTTAAAGTTTATTACGTTGCGATAATGTAATGTAATGAAAATGAATATACGAATACTAAATTATCAGGTTATATATATATATATATATATATATATATATATATATATATATATAACCTAATAGCATAATATAACTTATACAGGCAGTAATAATAATGGTAATTATTATTTTTTATTTTTATTATTTCTATTGTTCTTTTATTTGACTATCGAACAAAATGGAAAAACATAACTACCAGGGAGAATGGAAATCAATTCGTGAAAAACCCTCACAGGAGAATTTATTTTTGTGAATTATGGAGTGAAGAAAGGACGAGGACAATAAAATGTATATTAATTTTCTGTTCTCGTAAGTAATGGCCAATTGTAAATTGTTCGACCGATAATATGAAAAAAGCATTGCGCTAGTGCGGGAGAAAAATTACATTCGCTGCGCATTGAGCGCGAAATCATAGCCTCTGGGGCTAGGCCAACTCGACGGCGTGGCAGCGCTGGCAGCTTTGTGTGTATGTTGTGTGTCTGAGGGGGCGTGACTCGCAGCTGGGGCGCACAGGTGTCAAGAGGCATCACTTGCGTGTGTTATTGTTTCGCTGTGTGGCAAACCGCACCCTCCACTGCTACATTCTCGGTGTATTCCAGCTTCCCCGGTCCGTCTCCTGCACCCTCAGAGTATTTTAAGGTCTGTACGCCGTCCACATCCTCTATTCCGCCCTCTTTGCTGCCCACGTCCTCTTGGTTTCCCACATTCTCTATGCTGCCCACGTCTTATATGCCTCCCACATCCTCTATGCCGCTGACACTCAAAAGTCGCCCACCTTCTCCATGCGGGCGACGTCATGTATGTCGCCCACGTCCTCTGTGCATCCCACGTCTTCTATGCCGCTGACGTCCTCCATAAATCCCACGTCTTCTGTGCCACTCACTTTCTCTGTGCCGGTCACGTCGTCTGTGCTTCCCGTGGCCTCTATGCCACCCACCCCCTCTGTGCTGCCCATGTCCTCTATGCCGCTCATGTCCTCTGTATTGGCCACATCTTCTGCTTCGAAGCTCCAGTTCAGTACATTTCCCACGTCCTCTGTCGCTGTCACCTTCACCATCGTCTACATCTTTGGGCATAATCTTTAGGCGCCCTTGATCCGGTGCACTTTCTCGTTTCTCGCGTCCTCAGTATAGCCCACATCGTTACTCACGTCCTGCGAAGCTCGCGCTTGTGTCCCTGCCCGAAATCACTGCTACCTGCTTTATTGTTCGCTATGAGTAATGCGGCCAGTTTTACAACTCACGCAAAATAGTCTCGTATAGGATGGATAGTGGAAACGGGGGAAACGGGAAACTTTCTCGTGCCCAAAGGTGCTGAATGCCCATTTCCCAACCTGCCCTTTGTCACACCCGATGTTGCTTTTTAACGTTCTCTTTGCAGATTATCTTAAGTAAAGCGTGAATATAGAGAAATGTTGCATTTTTTTTCTCGGAACGACTTTCACATAGAAACGGTTGACCAGTAAACACGAGTTTAGTGCTGTAATGGCATACATTCACTTTTATCATCTCATCATCCCTGCAAAATTAACTGTCGCATCTAAATTTCTCGCATTATTTCTAGTTAATTTTTGTTGCCAATTTTACTAAGAGATTTCCAAAACAGGAAGTATTATCTTAATATCGTATTGTATTTGTTTTATATTGTAAAAACTAAGCAGTCCAAACTAGTAAAATTCCCTTAGAAATGATTTCGTCTGCTTAAGCGCTCTCCAATTTTACCACGCAGCGTTGGGTTCCGAGAAACTTGAAGAGATAGTGTATGCTATTTGAGTTTCTCTACTTTGTAAATTCGCTCAGTCTTGCTAGTGCTTCTCGTTAAATGTTTCATTCCTCAGAAAACTTACAAATACCATGAAACATGTCATCGTTTCCCTTTCAAACTTTCTTTTTCATCTGCTATATAAACTGTCATGCTTGCTATCTTCAGTCTATCTGAAATTGAGATAGCTTAATTAATCTCCCTTCTTCAAATCGACGTTCCTGCTGCCTGTGGACTGTTGCTCTTTTAGCAGCAGTCTTATTGATCTGTATTTTTCACTTGTTGGATGAAAAACTTTTTTCATTTGTTGGTCTTATTCATCGTAATTATTTATATCATCATTATTAATCAACGTAACGCGTCTCTAAGCTCCTGGTCGAGGATTGAGCGCTCCTGGGAGTAATCCTCCATTAATATTCATTATTTATGTCTCGTTTCGTCAGTTGTCAAGAGGATCGCCAAGTAGCATCTCTGCGAACGCGTTTCCTACTACACGCGCTCCTGCGTCACTACCCAGCGGCCAAAATGGGGAAGGAAGTAGGACAGGGGAAGGGTTTAAGCCAATTCACAGTGGTGGGACTGGCCTCTGTGAAGCAGCTAAACTCGTTTTGTTCTAACAAATTTAACATGAGATTGTCTGCTACTAGGTCTATTCAAACTACTTGCTCTTACAATCGTAATATATTTTCCTTTTTTAACATTCTTTTAAAAACAAATACCAACAATCCACTTTCTTCTTTAATCTTCTAAAAAGTCTGATTTAAAGTAGCCTAGACGCATCTTTCTTGTACTTAGTGCAATATATGACACCTCCCACATTACTACATCAGACATCCTTTCTTGTGATAGGTTTGTTCATAGCCGCATCCTGACAGCTCTCTTCATGAGCATCGAAATGGGTATCCTTTGACGTGATCTAATGAAGCTTCCATGTCCTGCAGGTACACTTCAGGGCAGTTTTTCACCCAGGTCAATCACTTTTCAACAGGTCGTGTGTTGGTGAAGCGAAGTAAGGAAGCGGAACGCCGCCAGCATTCACCATATCTCCACTTGTCGTGCTCCACATTGCTCCGCCCCTTTGTCGTTGTTTACTTCTCGGCGTCGATAGCTCCCGCGGCTACTATCGTCCCTCGCCCCCGGCCGCCCCGCGCCAAACCGGTCTCCGTGGGCGGCACTGGGTTGCGCTGCGGGGGCGGGTGGCGACGTGGCCCGGATGGAGGGACGCGAGGGGGCGTTGGCGGGGAGGGGCGGGTGGCAAAACGGACCGGAATGGAGTCGCGCGGGGGGGGTGTCGTTGGGGGGGGGCGGTGCGTGTGGAAGCACGGCTGGTAGGCTGGCGGGCGTGAGGAGGGGGGCCGGCGCTGGCGGGAGGGGGTGCGCTGGAGGGGACGGACGGAGGCCGCGGGGGAGGCTGGCGCGGGCGGCCGGTGTGACGCGGACAGATAGAGGCTTTCGATTGCGCGCGCCGCCCCGTTCGCCGGCCTGATCCCGCGCCCCATAACTCGCTCGTGGAGGGCCCGCGAGCGAGCGCGCCTGCAAGTGACGGGCTGGCGCGCACCATTGATCCTCGAGCGAGAGCGACGGGGACGGAACGGGACGGCGCGAGCGGTGGCCAAGAGGCGGGGTGTTGGGACGTGAGCGGGCGGAGCGAGGCGGGCCCACCGTGTGGACGGGAAATACACCGTTGGGGACAGGGGGCGTGGTGGGGAAGGCGTGAAGTACGAGGAATGAGGAACGGGTGATTGGAGAGGGGCGTTGCGAGGTGCGGGGGATGAGACGGGCCAGAGGACAGCGCTACGGGGGCCCGTAGTGGAACGGGTCGAGGAGCGTTGAGGGTGAGGTGGCGTCGCACAGCTTGGCGGACGGCACGGACCGGATGGTATGGCGAGTGTTGAAGCGAAGCTATGCGGAGTGGAATGAAGAAGGCGGACCAGTGCGGGGCGGTGCAAGGCAAACTGGGGCGGGGACGATCGACCAGGCCTAGATCGGGGCGGGTCAGGGAGGATGGAAACCGAATGCACCGCGACGAGACGGACAGGGACGGGGTATTGTGTGTCAACTTGGAGTGGGTGGGGAGGAACGGCGGGCTCTGGATGGAGACGGGGCAGGGAGTATTGGGGCCGAATGAACCGTGGCGAGTCGGACAGGGGCAGGGCCGAGTGAGGCAATCTGAGGCGGGGGGGAGTATCGGCAGGCTCGAGACCGAGGCAGAGCGGGGAGGATTGGGGCCGAATGCACCGCGCTGAGGCGGACAGAGGCGGGGCAGGGTCTAAGTCGAGGCGATACGGGGAGGATCGGGGTTGAGTGTACTGCGGCGGGGCGGCCTGGGACGAGACAGGCTGCGGCGAGAAGGAGCAGGCCGGGGGGAAGTGCGCCGAGGTGGCGTGGCACGGGACGAGGCGGGGGAGAGACTTGGGCCAGACTATGCGGGAGGGGGTGGCGAGAACCGGAGGCTGCGGTGCACGAGTCACGTGGAGGCGGAAACTGCGGAAAGGACGGCGATTTCCCGCAGCGTCCCTCCCGTGCGCGCGGCCACCAGTGAGGCTGAATCTGGCGAGGACTCTGACAGGGCCGCTCGCTCCCAACCTCTCCGTCCTCGTCCCCGCCCTCGTCCCCGCCCCCGTCCTCGTCCCCGTCCTCGTCCCCGTCCTCATCCCCGTCCTCGTCCCCGTCCCCGTCCCCGTCCCCGTCCCCGTCCTCGTCCCCGTCCTCGTCCCCGTCCCCGTCCCCGTCCCCGTCCTCGTCCTCGTCCTCGTCCCCGTCCCCGTCCCCGTCCTCGTCCTCGTCCCCGTCCTCGTCCTCGTCCCCGTCCTCGTCCCCGTCCCCGTCCCCGTCCTCGCGTCCCCGTCCTCGTCTCGTCCTCGTCCTCGTCCCCGTCCCCGTCCATCCAATCCCTCGTCCCCGTCCTCGTCCCGTCCTCGTCCCCGTCCCCGTCCCTACCCCGTCCTCGTCCCCGTCCTCGTCCCCGTCCTCGTCCTCGTCCCCGTCCTCGTCCCCGTCCTCGTCCCCGTCCTCGTCCCCGTCCTCGTCCCCGTCCTCGTCCCCGTCCTCGTCCCCGTCCTCGTCCCCGTCCCTGTCCTCGTCCCCGTCCTCGTCCCCGTGCTCGTCTCTGTCTCCGTCTCCGTCCTCGTCCCCGTCTTGCTCCCCATCCTCCTCCCGGCCTTGCTTCCCGTCCTCGTCCCATCCTCCTCCCCGTCCTCCTCCTGCGCGGACGGTGCGTCTGCTGGTGGCGGCGGAGCGCCTCCCGCTGCGCTACTGCTCCATCGAGGCCTAATTGCGTTATCTCGCTAAGGACGTGATTGTAGTGCCTGTTACCTGCCGAAGCAAGACGCGCGGCGCCGCCTCTCAGCCGCTCCTGCCGCCACCCTCGTCGCCTCCGACGCCTGCATCTCTTCCCCCGCTGTGCATCAGTGACGTCGCTTCGCCTTGCCTTCGTCGCCGCCCCCCTCCTACTAGACGTCTTAAAACACGTCGGTTCCTTGGGAACTGTTTCTTTCCGTGCAGGCAGAGATTGTTTGCCGTTGAAGATCTATAGTTCTTGGGTAATGGAATTGAATGCTCCAGATGTAATTTATTTCTGGAACGTTTTTTTGCAATTCAAACTACCATATTTTTAATGAGAATTACTTTCGGTGGAGAAAACACATGGCTTAATGCTTGAGACTGTCGTGCGGAGTGTCTGCAATTCTGGCTGCGAGTCTGAAATGAGCACTGTGCCAATATTTTCTACGAGAAAATTAGAATTGGAATTGGTAAATATGAAAGAGAAGAGGATTTTCCAAGCAAATAATAGTAAGTATAAAGCCTTTATAAAACGTAACGGTGGAAGTTATAAATATGGATCACCTAAAGAGCAAAACATTTTTAGTAAATCAAGAAGTACGACAAGGGTGCAGTTTGTCCCCACCACTTTTTAATATATATTTAGATAACGCTCTTAAGAGTGTGGAAGAAAGAATGTTCAGATGGAATCTATGTGGGAAATGGGAATTATTTAAATATTATTTATTTGCAGACGACCAGATTTTAATTACTAGAGATGCAAATTAACTTCAGAAAAATGCTCATATATTGAGTAATATTTTGGAAGATTACAACCTCAAAATCTCTAGGAAAGTAATGGCTTTCCAAAGCAAATTACCCATCAGATCAGAAATGTGTATTTACAGTTCAACGTTGGAACAAGTAAGACATTTCAACTACCTTGGCTGTGAATTGACCTACAAGAACGACATTGATATCATACTCAATCGGTTCCAACAAATTGTGGCACGGTAAGACGGACGTTCTCGAAGAAGACGCAACTAAAAATGTACAAAGTAATGGCAGTACCAGTTTTACGGTATGGGAGCGAGTCATGGGTATTGAGAATGAAAAATTATAATATACATGCTTCCTGGATTAGATTTCTAAGAGCAGTAAAAGGCTGTAGCGTCCTTGACCAGTTCAGAAACGAAAACATCCGAAAAGACTTCAACGTTTTATCTATACTAGACAAAAATAAAGGAGAAACGTTCAACGTGGTCACAACACCTACAAAGAATGGAAGGTGACAGGCTCACAAAAGTGGCCCACCTGGACCACCTGGAAAAAGAGATCCTGGTTAGTTAAGGCAACGATGGAGCGAAGCCGGAACAGGCCTTCTGGCCTAAACCGTGAAAGGAAGAAGAAGAAAATTGGAATTGAGGCATTATATGTCCGTACGTTGACATACATCTTTAACGTCGTACGTCTCAAGTGGAAAAGGGAAGCAATGAAACTTGTAAGGTAAAGAGAAATTAATTAATATTAAAACAGCCAGCAATTACGACATATATATTTTTTCTCATTAAGTCTTGAACACTGATTCCAAAATGTGGTTCTTGGGTCAAATCATCGAATGCATTTCAGACATTACGCGTACACACATTTAAAATATTAGACATTTTCTCATAGCCAGAACTATAAACCAAACCCAGAACCATTACGAGGAGAATAAATATCCACCAAAGAGTGACAATATAATTATTTATGAATTGTCTTGCAAAATCTCCCATTTTAGGGGGGAGCTTGTGACTAGTGCAAACACTTTTCTCTACTGGGTCCGAATCCCAAACAGTTGTGGTGGACAATACGACCTTTGGGCTAGTTACTTCCTCGGGATACTTCCGTTTCCTTTGCCAATTGCTCCATGAACATTGAGTCACCTCACCCGCATCATCGACGTATAGAATCATAACTTTTTGGTCACCAATACCTTACGTTTTGACGAACCTTCTAACTCAAATAAATAAATAAATGAAAATAAATAAATGAAAATAAATAAATATAAATAATATAAATAAATATAAATAATATAAATAAATATAAATAATATAAATAAATACAAATAATATAAATAAATATAAATAATATAAATAAATATAAATAATATAAATAAAAATAAATAAATAAATAAAGTTCTTTTAAATATTGGACTGGGTACTTCGGAGCCAAACTTGACAACAGGAACACTGCAGAGAAGGGCGATGAAAATCCGGGGAGATCCGGGAATCCGGAGAGAAGGGTAGAAAAATCGAGATAGGGAGGTCGGATAAAACAGGAATGGTTAAAACGGCCAAAATAACAAAGACCAACAGAAATTGTTATTTTTGTGCCATATCTCTAACTGAATATTGGCGAGTTCAGGCAGCAAATGCTTGTTGTGCAAGGTGATATTTTCTGTAAAATTGTTTTATAAAACATTTTATGAAAAGAACATTTTATAAACTCTGGTTTTCATGAGGTAAAATTCGTAGTTTTATAAAAAAATCTCTAGAACATGTTCTATATTCGTAAAATAATTGTGCGCAACAAATCAGCAGTCGTGAATGCAAGCGAGAAAACGGAAATGGTGAGGGAACTGCGAAGCGAAAAACTATAACAAACCCATATTTGTATCCGAAGTGGTGTTAGGTTGGTTTCCGCGAGACGTGAAATAAACGAGCATCGAAGAGACAAAAAATGTTGGCTGTGAATGGTCGAGGAAAGTGCACTTTCAGGTAAGTATCAGAAGTTCCCAAACTTGAGTATTGTCAACGATATTTTTTTGGATTACAAACAGTAATGTTAACACAGTATTCCCCACAAGGTCCAGTCAAAAAATGTTATGAAAATTTTGACCGTGTACAACACACTTTTTTTGTAGTAGGAGTTTAGGCAATTAGTTTATAATGCTACGCTTTATTGCATGAGTATAGGCTTTGAAAACGAGCGACGTTAGGAGGGAGTTTTCAAATTTATTCGAATGCAATAAAGCAATATTACAAACGAATTGCATACGTTATTTTTTGTATAACAGCATTATAAATATATAACAGAATCAAAATTAATTTTTTGAAACAACTTTCTAGTGACATTTCAAGAATTTGACATCTGTGCGAGAAAACAGTGCTCGATTGTTCCGTTTCCCGCTACCACCTTACGATTCTATTACTGTGATTGGTTGAATGTGTGATGATGCAATCATTCGTGCCGTAAAATGCTAATACGTCATCATTTGTACTGTAAAATGATCTTTTATTTCTTGCAGCAAAAAGGTCGTTTATAACGCTGGTATACATAAAACGTTTTGTGGAACATTTAATACGTTTCATAAAACTCGTTTTATAATAACTCTGATCGTGTAAAATACACATATTTGAGTATCGTGGTCAATTAATAAATGAATGATGATTTAGATTATGAAATGGAGACGTGATAATTGACTTCTACCTTCTAAGTTGTAATCGAGCTGAAAACAACCATGCCTTAGGTAACATCGGAATCTTCCCACGTAGCGAGGAGCAGGTAAGGATACCCATTTGAAAATAAGTTATCACCTAGCAGTCCAATATATCTATAATAGGACTGACCTTGAGCTCAATTTTATCATCAGTAGTTAAAAAATAAAGGCGAATAAGTTCTTGAGTGAAGAATTGGTGGAAAAGATTTTGGTTTTATTTCGTTCTAGCGGACTATCCGTTACCAAGACGGGATAAAACAAATTGACGTGTCACGCGATAATATAGATTGTGAGATTTATTAATGGAACTGTTTTGCCGATGAGTTTCAAAACCAACTTGTAGTCCAGCTGTTCTTCCATTATAGTTCATCACGTTGAGGCAATTTAAGAGATGACCGACCAATTCAATAAGAGAGTAGACATTTATCTTTTGTGCGAGAAGGAACGTCTGACAGAATCAGCCGACGGAATAGAGGGGGCGAACAAGTTACTGGAGGTTAGAAGCTACAGTCAAAGGTCCGAGAAAACGTTTCTCTTGATATTAATCATCCCTAATGTGGAATTTGTTTCGTAATCTTTGTTCACTTGCAATAATTTTTTCTTTTACCTCATTTTATTAAGAAAAAAAATATTCCTGAAATTATTGCTGCAACGAGATCTTCAGAACGAAAACTACATTTTACTTCGAATTTTTAAAAAATATTTTCAACACTAAGACGATTATAATTCCATACCCCTCCAGAACATTATGAAATGTATATGTAATAATGTCGGGAATGGTCAAAACAACAACGATACATCTTTCAACATTTTTTAAAGGATGTCAAGAATGTGTAATTTATCTAGGGTGAGCGAGAATTCTCAAACCAGTAATAATATTAAATCAATTAAAAATTTCAGTACCATAATATAGTGTACCAGGAGATATTGATTTGTTACCAATTTATACCCAGCGGTACCGAGATAGGAACTCATTTTCCATACATCACATTAACTTGGAACAGTTTGAAAATTGTCTTCACAATGATGCCAAAATAATCAAAATAGATACAAAAACGAAGCTTAATATTTAATTTAATAATTAAGTAAATTTATTATTTTATTATTAAATTTTCCATATTTATATGAAAAAGGTTTTAATACCTTCTTAATTTACCAACACCAAGCAAATACTAAAATATTATTGAGAAATCAAAACAGATCGAAATTTCTAACTCATAAAAATGTATTCAATTTAAAATTATATTTTTACAGTTTTTTATATTTAGCGAGAATTTTGAATGTTTACCTAAAATTGATTTTATTATATTTAATTTTAGTTTTAAATTACGTTTTGAATCGTAAATAAACAGTCAAAACTGGAATAACATAAGGAAAATAATTATTTTATTCTCGCATATTCTCGAGTTATTCAGTAAATTAAAAATACCATTGCTAGTTCACCGAGAAACTGAACTATTTTACGGGTTCAAGGAGTAAACATCTGCAAGAGGCAGTGGTTGGAAAAGCTATGGAAAGAGGCCAAGGACAAACAACCCCATCCAAAGAAGCATGCCTGGTGGACAAGCTGTTTTGATGTGGAAAAGTGCAGACAACTTGCGTGACAAAAGTAGAGTTCCCATAAGAATTGTGATATTATTGTAGGTGTGAATTAACCAACAGTACAAACTATCCGCGGAGTTAAACATACCGTCGACAAAATGCAGTTGGCGCAAACTGAACAAAAGTTCGAGAAGACCATCGCATCTGATTTCAATAGGTTCTTTAGTTTTCTCTTTCAGTTTCTCGCCATTTTACTTCATGTCAGACCCTCATTTTATAGCATTTATGGACATACGAACGCACAAGCAGCTCTCTCTCGTTTAAGTAATAGCTCGGAGTGTCGCACGGGGAACCGCTCTGTCGTCACCGACACGAATGCGGAGCATTGAAAGGGCTACAAACCTTTCAGTTCCCCATTACCTAGGTGTAAGAAACATGCCCTTTCGCGCCTGGGGTCGCTGACCGGCAAGGCAGGCTCGACGGCCAAGGACGTTCGCTTGGTGGCAGATGAACGATAGATTGGTCTTTGAACTTTTCCTTAATAATTCGTTTGCTGTATGGTGCGATCTTCGATGAGACGCCAGAATGGGCATAGTTCCGAAGCCGCATTTCAACAAGCGATGAACGGCAAGTGGTGACAAAATAAAAAACATTTACAAAAAGCGCCGCTAGTAGCGAATTACGGTATTAAAGAGTGATAACATTGTTTCATGAACTAGGCATAGATGCGGGAATGGACTATAGATGATAACTGCAGTGATATCTATTAGCAACATATACCTTGCTATAACAAGTTACAAAGAGTTTACAATGTTTTGTTTACATACAAGTTTTTAGGTGTTTTTACATCAATAAATGGTGTATACAGAATACAAAGCAGCGTAAGTGAAAGTTTACAAATATGTTTTACCTTATAAAAAAGACAAGTATCATTAATGTAATTAATAATTAAACAGATTGAATTAATAAAAATTATTGTAAATTAAATGGGAATAAAATTAATGATACTGAATTCTTTATTTAATTAATACCTTATTATGGCCATTACATAGACCTTATATCTGAGAAATAACAGATAAAACATGGGTCGATGGTAATATAATGGTAATGTAAAATTATGACATACAGTTCAACTGCTTGGAGAAAGTAAGTGAAAAAACCATTTACTTTGATAAAAGAAAGTTTCAATATTTTGGCCTTAAGCGCATTGAGTTTCGAGCTAGAGAAATCATTGAAGCAAGTAAAGAGATTCGTAAATATCTGGGTAAATATCTCGAACAGAGGTTCTTGGGGCAGGCACCGCATATCAGGGGCAGGCCACCGCCAAGACCGTCGCTGACCTCCCGCGCGCCTGGCTCGTTCAAGTGAATCGAGCCCCCGAGTGAACACCCTCACCAGGAGAGGTGGCTCAGGGCATCAACTGATGTCACTGCAGTGCCTCCGATCGGTACTAGGATCGAGTTCCGCCGGTGGCAGGATTTTCGGCACTATCCATAATAACTACGTCGAGGTCAATCGCTGTGCGGAGGAAAATTCTAGCGACCCGCTGCTCTGATCAGTAATTTTCCATGGTTTCTCCGACCAACACCAGGCGAATGCCGTAGCAGTACCCTAACAAACACCCCACGGACTACGCGCGATCTTTCCTTTCTCTTTCTTGTCCTTTTTTCAAGTAAGAAGTACTCACATCACATTTACATACACTACACTGTCACATATGCCGGAAGACCGTTCGGAAACTTAGAGCTTTTTCTGGCTGGGGCGGTACGTCGCTGAGTGGAGATACCTAGTAGACAGGTTATAGTGAGATCCCGATAGCCAACGGTAGGTCGACGCGTGATCTCACTATCCAGCGGAAGAATATCACTACCACCTACTGGGCGAAAACACGCACATCACTTAAGGGTCTAATGACCTTAGAAGTTGACGCGCCCGGAATCACTAATGAATGAATATAACACCCATAGTACAACATAGTACCCTCCGCACTTGTGCCAGTGCACTAGTGCGTCAAAGCATTTTCGAAAAGAACGTTGGTTACTGTGTTTTGGTGTAGAGAGACAGGTTGTCGCTTCACTGTACCGCAAAATCTTACAGATGTCATCAATTCGCCCCATGTCGTAATGTTTGGTGTTAAGAACACTCAACTTCTACTTCCGGACGCGAAATTCAACCCTCTGCGCTCTAGCTTTACTACGTGAGGAGGGGCGACGTCAGCAGTTGTCAGACCGGCGCAGGGAAGGCACGCGTCAAAGACCGTAAATGCACTACATGTTTTTATCACGCAAGATGGCAGTGTTCTTCCGCCGCTGGACGTCGAGATCCGATGCTGACCTACACGTCAGCTTGCGGGGTTTTCCCTATGCACGTATCTGCCATCAGCAGGACAAGCTCTAAGCCTCCGACTGATCTCCCGACGTGTGGTAGTGTAGTACATATAAGTGTGAGTGTAAGTACGGGATGAGGATAGGACAATGATCGCGCGGTCTCCGTGGCCCGATTGTTAAGGGACTGTTCAGGTATTCGCCTGGTATTATTCGGAGAAACCAGAGAAGACTACCGAGTGGAACCGGGAGCGGTAGCTCAGTGCATTAATTGATGTCACTGCAGCGCCTCTGACCGGGAGGTCCTAGGTTCGAGTCCTGATAGCGGCAGAATATTCGACCCTAGCTTTTCAGCTAGGTCGAATTCAGTCGCTGTCTGGAGGAGAATTCTAGCGGCCGGCTGCTCTGATCGATAGATTTCCGTGGTTTCTCCGATCAACACCAGGCGAATGCTGGAGCAGTACCCTAAAAAACGGGCCATGGACTGTGCGCGATCTTTCCTTCATCTTCCTTGTCATATCCTCTCCCATTATACACACACTCTTACACTAACATGCACTAGAGTATCACATATTCCAGGAGACCGGTCGGGAGCTTAGAGCTTGTCCCGGCTGGGGCGGTGCACCGCTGGTGAGAGAGTCCTGGTTAGGGGGAAATCCCGCCAGCCGACGGTAGGTCGGCGCCGGATCCCGTCATCCAGCGGGGGAAGATCACCACCATCTCAAGGAAAAACACGCACTACACTTACGGAACTTATGACCTAAGCTGTTGACGCGCTCGGAATCACTAATCAACAAACCAACCAACTACCGAGCGGAGGAGCCGGTCTTTAGAATTCACCCCCAGACTGCGGCTGAATACGACCTAGCTATCTAACTGGTGTCGAAAATCCTCCCTCCGTCGGGACTCGAAACCTAAGACCTCTCGGTCAGAGGCACTGCAGTCACATCACTTGATGTGTTAAGCCACCTCAGCCGGTTCGTCCTTTGAGCCGCAGGGGTTTTTCTCTCTCCTATGTGTCGAAACCGCGACGCAAACCCTTTTTACTTTCTCGCTACGGAGTAGAATGAATGTTATGTAATGCGCGGAAAATCCGGCAAACTTTCGGCAGAAAACTCTCATTAGAGTCGTGGTAAGGAAAAAGTGGATAAATCCGGTTCTAAATTAAGAGAAAAAACTGTAACATGTGGTGGAACCAGAATCCATGTTTTGTGGGTCCTTGA
Source organism: Teleogryllus occipitalis (assembly GCA_011170035.1). Lineage (NCBI taxonomy): Eukaryota > Metazoa > Arthropoda > Insecta > Orthoptera > Gryllidae > Teleogryllus > Teleogryllus occipitalis. Next base: position 145,909 of record BLKR01001729.1, read on the forward strand.
TATCGAACGTGGAATGATGGCATCTGTCCGTCCGCCCTTCTGTCCGTCCTTCCGTCCGTCCATTCGTTCGTCTCTGAAAAACGCTAGCGGCTAAACTGTTCAGTCATTTTCTCCAACATTGTTATTCCCCAATCGATCTAGCTGAAGTTGCGGCCGCTTGAAATTGAAACTTATTACAATTTTGGGGGGTACTTAACATAAAGCCCCTGGGACATTTTCAAAAAAAAGGCTGCATTGTGTTTGATTAAATTTTGTTGTTAAATAGTGTGCAAGAGAATGGTGCAGGTTCTATTACCGTTAAAACTCTTTTTAGAAAATTGCAAAAAATCAACATTTTTAAATGAAATGAAATTAATTATCAGAATTAATGAAATCTGTTTCTCAGATATATATTTTGAAATAAAGACATGTACAATTTTTCGAACATTTAAGTACTTTTCACGTAATTTTGGGTGAAAATACGGGCGAGAAAGTACGTGCTGTTTTAGCACCGGTAGTTTCCGCTTTTCTAACCTTTTTCAGTCTGATTAGTAGTGATTTAGGAAGCTTAAGGATTAGGAAGGTGTAGCGCAGATTATTTGAATATTATTTTAATGTTTAATCTATGTCTCGGTGTAGCGCAGATTATTTGAATAACCCGCCCGGAAACGAGATGTCAAGCGGTGTTCTCGAAATCAACATTTTTTGACAGCAAACAGATTGCGCAGAACTTATTAAATAACGTCAAGTCTAGCTGTTTTTTGTCGGTATTACTAAAGGATACCTTGACGTTTTTATGAAGATCTGGCGGGAACTTTCTCGATTGATATGAAGTATCTTACTCGGCCTACTAACATTTTGTATATATAAATTAAAATAATATCTTTATGTTCAATTTAAATAAAGGAAGTGTTGGTAGGAGGAAAAAGGTTGGATTGAAGAAGTTTAGTGAGTAAAATTTGTATGATGATTTTAAGGATTTCTCTAGAGAATCCTCATTTAATTATAATTTACTTATTGTCTCGCTGATCTAAAATGAAAAGAAGCATGTGTAAATGTATGAGGTTGGGTTAATCACGTGTTATATAAGTAAATGGGTGTTAAGTGCGTTTCGCTCGTGGAATAAGTCAGGGTGATGTATGTCTGCAAAGTTATTTATTCTGAAAGGTTTGTATTATGTTGATTTTACCAGGAGCAATATCTAACCAGACTGGTTATGCAATGCATAAATTAGTATGGGTCTAATAATACTTTTATACTAGTGCATTTATTGTATCGCTTTTGAATGTTTGATTTTCCGTTTACCTTTTTATCTGAAAAGATACGTAACAACGCTCCATGTTTAAATGAGTGTGAATTGTTTCACGGGTTGTTGGAATGATACGGAAACGGCAGGCTCAAGTGATCCCATGTGGGCAATTTTTGTGTGGATCTAGTAGGAGAACAAGGTGAAAGATCTTTCCAACTGCTCCTTCCCGTTTGGGGTAAAGGAATCGGGAAATGATAATTTGAATTAATTAAATCACATAAAATGTACACGATATCCTCCTTAACGCTGAACCACTCTCTATTGTCCAGTTAACGAAATTTCCGCGCTTCTTCACTTTACAATTCTGTTACATCTGTTAACGGTAGTTCTGCAGTAACTTTATCAGTTTAGCATTACATACAAGCTAGTATTGTAGACATTGGTTACGTAGTAGCACCACTAGTAAATGAACGCGACATTGCGGCCTTCTTTATATGTTTAATTGCAAATTATAACAATGGTAACGATAAGCGTCGACTTTATCTACAATGTGAACAGAATGTAACGTTTTACGTCTGCACGCTACTGCGACAATGACACGTCTGCTTTTTATGCACGACTTGACTGCTGTGTATTGTCACGACTTGACTGACTGAGACGGGTGTTCCTGAATGACTTGATTCCCACGGTTTATGTGGCAGACGACTTGTGGAGGAAAATTATTTCCTACAAGAATATTTGTTTCAGAGTTGCCACCCGCATGCAAGCCTGAAGCCGAGTCTAGAGCGAGCAGTAAGGCAAAAAAAAAACCTTTTGTTTCTACCAAATATTTAAGAGGCACGGAAAGAATAGAAATGAAGCTGTTTTTACAGATGTCTGATACAACTTAAGTTGAATAATCGTGGTTACTCTTTTAAATCTTTGTCTGAACAAGACTTCTTTCTTTTAGTGTCCTTCGAACAAATCAGCTTTTGTGATTTCAGACCTAACGGAATGCATATTAACTTGGTACAGACTCTGGTAGAGATTATTTGTAGGGGTGACTGACCGTCACTGACCACCTATGCACAAATTTCCGGCGCGGTTTGTTTCAATAATGATACGTTTTGCGGTGAAAACACCACTGCCGATACTATTTAATTATAAAATTGTCCGGAATTTCACAATACACGAAATGTTGCAAAGGTTCGCCATTTACATATTGCTCGTTCTGGGCTGAACACAAATTTTGATATTATTTCATTTATGTTTTGTACGCCAATTTGATATTAATACGTCTACATTATACAAGGAACGAAAGAAACGATTATAATATTTTGAATATTGTTGTGATTTATCAATGTTCGCTTTTATGTATATTATTTCTTTTATCGCGAAAATATAAAAAAAAGTCTCCATACGCAAAACCTTTCGCGTCATTTGCAATAAAAGTTTTATTGAGGAATGAACCTCTGAACTTCTCACCAGCAGTTTGAAAAGGTACAATTTCCTTGTTGTCTCGACAGCAATCTTTCTTGTAAGAAAATCGAGACTTTTATTATTGATAGTGAAGTTCTTGTTACAAAAGGTAAGGATATCGATTTCTAGCTGAAAGCTTTCGAAGCCTCCTTGCATGAACGCGCTTTGTGAACGGGTCTCGTCGTTTATTTCCAGTCTTTTTTAACACGCTCAGGGAGAATTCCTTGCATTACCTCTGGAGTGAAAAGGGAACCGTTTTTGATGTTGCGAAAATTTTGGTAAAAAATCACTCTCGGAGACTTACGCTGTGATATAACGTAAATATTCGATATACTTGTCGATAGTAAAGCAAGTCTTGTCGAGTTCTTGAAGACTCTTAGCGCTTTCGCAACTTGTTCGTGGTATTTTTTTTTTCACACAAATTACATGAAATACCCATGAGAAGTAACCAAAATGTGTATTTATTTCCTCTGATACATGAATAGATGTTATACTGCCAGACGTTTAACAATAACGGGTAAAAGTAATGTAGATATGCATAAATTTTGTATCTTTCACAATACTTTGCTTTGACTTGGTGGATAAAAACCACTGGCTTCGAATTCAATTATTACGTTTTTGGTATAACGTGTAAGACAAGAAAATATTCCCTCTGAAATGTATCTTATTGGATCAAACGCCAGAGCTCATTTTTTGAGGTTGTTGATCTCATTCCGTGCTTTCTAAGACTTGCAATTATCTGTCAGTGAGGTGTATCATCGTGCATCGCTCTTTTCTGGTGAAGTTAAAGCAAAAAATCTACTTAATATTAAGCAGCAGCTGGCTGCTAGAATTTTCCTCCACACAGCGAGTGAATTCGACCTAGCTGAAAAGCTAGTGTCAAAAATCTGCCGCCGTCAGGAGTCGAACCGAGGACCTCCCGGTCAGAGGCGCTGCAGTGACATCAGTTGATGCACTGAGCTACCGCCCCCGGTCTGGGAATGAAGATAATTGCCCTAGATATTGTTTACATTATTTTCGACGGGTAGAAATATAGTTATATATTTTTGAAGCACTGAGATGTACAATTTTCACAGTTGTTTCTTTCTTCTCCAATACACTTGGTCACGTAATGGAAGGCAACCCGCAAGACACAGTAGAGATGGTTGAAAGCCCATTGCCTACCTTGGCAGGCGCAATGTCTAATAAAACCTTCGGGAGCGGAAAGGTAAAATATGATTGTATCTTAAGCATAAAATATCTGAGGTCGAGAATGACAAAACCGGGAGAGGTAGCTCAGTGCATCAACTGATGTCACTGCAGCGCCTCTGACCGGGAGGTCCTAGGTTCGAGTCCTGACAGCGGCAGGATTTTCGACACTAGCTTTCAAGCTAAGTCGAATTCAGTCGGTCTGGAGGGAGAATTCTAGCGGCCGGCTGCTCTGATCGGTAGTTTTCCGTGGTTTCTCCGATCAACACCAGGCGAATGCCGGAGCAGTACCCTACCAAACGGGCCACGTACCGCGCTCGATCTGTCCTTCCTCTTGTCCTATTCTCTCCCTTTACACACATACTTACACTAACATGCACTACACAAGCACATATTCCGGGAGATCGGTCGCGAACTTAGAGGTTGTCCCGGCTGGGGCGGTGCCGTGCTTGTGGGAGAGTCCTGGTTAGGGGGAAACCCCACTAGCCGACGGTAGATCGGCGCCGGATCTCGCCATCCAGCGGGGGAAGATCACCATCTCCCGAGAAAAACATGCACTACACTAACGGGACTACACTAACGCGCCCGGAAACACGAAAAAATCAATCAATCAATTGAGAATGACAAATTATTTATAAAATAACTGCACGCCCCGCATTAAAAATACAATAAATATAAATGTTTTGCTAACCCTTCTGTTGTTGGGGAAATGCTTTATTATTTCATTAGATATCGTTGAATTTTTATTTTTTAGAAAATTGAAGTGTAAATTTAAAACAATCAAGAGAAAGTAGCATGGTCTTGTCTCTAAAATATGTGCGGGCTGAGAATTATTAAAAGCAAATACTGCAAAGATTATCATGATAGTTTTCCAGGCAATATTTAGGTTTCCACTATTTTCATACCTATACAAAGTCACTTTCTATAAAACTATCAGCCGTCTTGTTTTATGTTTTGCATTGAGATAAAAATAAGATCTGTTCGAATGTCATACTCTTCGAGATCTCGAAGACTGCATAATTGTATAGCATTGTGTAAAATAACAACACCTGAATAAAACCAGATTCATTAATCGTCATCAACGGTTTTATTGCTGATAACTCTGTGAATTTTGTTTTTGAAGTGGAATAAATTATTTTATCTACGAATTAAAAAACAAATTCTTGTACAAATAGCCGGTCTTTCAAAGGATTTAATATTTTGTTGCAGTAACGGTTTGGATTTTGTCAGAAAATGAAACCGTTGACAACCACAACCTAAGTGCTGTTGACTCAATTCGCTGAAAATAAGTGCTTCGTTGTTTATGTTACTTATTGTTAACAACAATCACCATCATATTGGAGTATCATATTAAGTCCAATTTGTGTCAGTTATAATACAGAATCCTCGAGGAATACCGCGAGGATAACAACGCTAATGAGGCGATCGCTAGGACTCGGCAAAAAACATTTCGCCTGATTCTTGAGAAAACAAGGCGCAGAGCCCGCGCCATCCAACAGCAACGCTGCCCAGGTGAACTAAAAGGCTCCCCTCGTTTCGCATTGACGGATGACAGCTACGCGCGGCCTCTTCCTGACAATCCCCTTCCTCCCTCCCGCCGGCCAACGGCTCGCGTGGCCGACCGCGCCCGCGGTCCGCCCTTCGCCAACACGCCACCGCCCACATCGCCGGCGCCGCGGCGCCTCGACCCCCAGAGCCTCCGGCGGCGTCCCGGTGCCCCCGCGGCCCCGCGTTCGGCGCCCGCCACAGTAATTACGCCTTCTGGAGCAGTTCTCGTTACATGTGTATCGGCCCGGCTAATGACGCCCTCTGACCGCCGCCCACTGCCCGTCGACCACCGCTCGCTGCACGCCGCCCACCACCCGCTACTGTCCACACGGCACCCGCCACTCATCACCCACCCCCCGCCGCCACGCATCTGCCACTCGCCATCCACCCCCCACAACCCGCTATCGTCCACCCCCACTACCGTCCACGCCGCAACCGTCCTCCTCACTACCGTCCTTCCAACAACTTTTCTCCCCCGCAACCGTCCACCCCCGCAACCGTCCACCCCCGCAACCGTCCACCCCCGCAACCGTCCACCCCCGCAACCGTCCACCTCCGCAACCGTCCACCCCCGCAACCGTCCACCACGGCAACCGTCCACCACGGCAACCGTCCACCACGGCAACTGTCCACCACGGCAACCGTCCACCACGGCAACCGTCCACACCCACAACCGTCCATCCCCACAACCATCCACACCCACAACCCGCCACCTACCATGCCAGCCCTCGCCCTCCGCCACTCGCCGCTCTGGCCATCCGTCACCCTCCACCGGCTCCCACCGCTCGCAGACCCTGCCATCCCCACTTCCGCCGCCCACGTCTCTCTCCACCTCCAACCAGCAGCACATCACCCCGCCACCTGGCACGCTCCCCCCACCCTGTCACTCGCCAAACCTCTCTCCACCCGTCCCCGCTACCCTCACCCACCACCAGCCACGCGCTACCGATTTGTCGAACGCTGCTTGCCGCATTTAGCCATCATCAGCTAACCTCACCGCCTCCCACCAGTGTCCCTGCCGCCCGCGCCCAGCCCCCGCCCTGCGCCCACCACCTGCCGCCCCGGCTGTGGACGCGTGGCGCGCGTCACCTCTTTGAATCCGCGCCGGAGAAACCGAATCGCACAGCAAATGTCGGAGTTGAATGGCACGACGCGCGAGTTGTGATGCTCTTTTATCGCGTAATATTTCGAACGCGCGTGTTGATGTAACTTGGACCGCGCCCGCGCTTCCGTTTCGCAGAAGGCAAACAAAACGAAAAAGCTTTCATGTGCCCGGGACATCACGCAGGAGAGGGAGTAAGAGGGAAAAGGGAACCGAAACACAAGAGAGGCGTGGATAGCTTTTTCGGTGTGCCGCTGATATTCTGCTAATTTAAAGCTAACCTCCCGTATTTATTATTTCTCTGGCCTCGAGGAGAAACGAGGCAGCTTGCTGCTTTTGCTTTTGAAAGGTTTGTGGGATCGAATAATACCAGAGCTGCGAGTTTCGCGCCAATTAAAAAGAGTTCGTCAAAAAACTTCAAAGCCTTGCCCTTTGAATTAAGGTATATTGTTTTTGTTTGGGGAATATTTTGAGTAAACTACTGAAGCATATCAGGTTTTAGAAACAAGAAAGAAATGTATCGACTGTTCTGTTGACGCAATAGAAGAACTGAATATATTTACTAGATAAATAATATATATTCTGCTAGACATACTTTTCTTAATAGCTTAATTGATTTTAACTACGATAACATTTTCATGTAATAGATAGTCGATTAAGAGTTAAATTAAGAGGTGCTCTGTTTTAGCTAGTATTGCCGCTGCCTCTACGGAGATTCTGACCTGAATCGAGTCCCTACGGTGGCGGGGTTTCGACACTAGCTAAATAATTAGGTCGAATTTACCATTCAACCACCAAATTCAACCCCGACGAGAAATGTAGCGGCTGGCTGCTCTGATCAGTAGTTTTCTGTTTTTTTCGATCAATACCAAGTGAATGCTGGAGCAGTACCCTAACTAATTGACCGCACTCGATCTTTCCTTCCTCTGCCTTCTCGTATCTTCTCATCCAAGTACATTTACATGCAATGCACTGCGGCAGGAGCGGTTCACCACCTGGGGAATATGCCAGGTGGGAGAAATCCCCCCGAAGACGTCGTGTAGGTCGCGCCGGATATCATCATTCACAGGGGTGGAATACTGCAATCATCCGCATAAATGTTTATTACATTATTGAGACTAATGATCATAGCAATAGACATGCCAGGAAAAGTGAATCAGTCGCTCAAAGGTCACTCTGACGTAAGCAGATACGTCACGAAAGTAGGATATGTTTTATTCCCGAACACAACCATGTATGTACTCCGTTTAGGTAATGGTGCAATTTTTTGTTTTACATTTTTCATGTTAACAAATGAATAGGAACCAAACTCTCCCCAATGATAACCCTCTCTTAGTAGCCAGCAAATTGGACGGAGGAGTTAGGGTAGCTGAAGTTTGTTGTAAAAACGAAAAGGCAGTGTTTGTGAATAACACAAATATATATGATTGATTATTCAACAGAAGCTTAATATAATTTAGAACACTAGCCTAATTGAATTGGACTTGATGTTTAAAGTTTCCTACTCCGACAGAAATAACAATGACCTACACGAAGCACAAAAATGTGAAGGCCCAAACGACCCGTCCTCTTTTTATCCTATCAATTCATTATGTTTATAATTATTTATTTCACATACCTTATAATTTTTGATTGATTAATTGATAAAAGATTTGAAAGTCGGTGGTGCGACTGGATTTCTAGGCGATTCCGCAGCGTCTAATATTTTCCGGTTCAAAACATCACGGATTAAGATGTCTACGGCATTTTGTGATCTAAACGTCAATCATTACCACAGTACACAAGTACAAAGTAGTTATAGCGATTGCGAAATGTATGTGGGTCGCATAGAATGTTGTGGAGATTGAAGAAGAGAAATTTGTGACCCCGTGGTACGTCCTGTTGTTTCTGCGGTCACATACTTTTTTTTAAACAAATGGCAGTTTTCACGTAATTTCTGTGTAAAGCTATTGCAATTTATGAAAAATATTCTCAAAAACGTCTCAAAATGATTTATAGAATTCTTTCCTCGTACAGAGCCTAATAGTCCAAAAATTGGATCAGATTTCATTTCCGTTGAACTCTGAATTTTTGAAAGTTGCAATATTTATTAATAATGCGAGAAATTATGTTGTTGTAGCATCACTAGTTCTCTTGCTTGTCCCTTGTCTATTATGCCCCACTTTTTCTCTTGCATATCTCCAAATTTATTTCCTATTGGCTGTTCTTGGGCAATATTCTCTCCAACCACCGCTCCGCACAAACTGGAAGTAGAAATCTTCCTCTAGCGAATCAGGACAACGAACCGATGAAGTGACGAAAGAACCTCATCAATTCCCCGTTCCCTCCCGACCTCCCTCCCGCGCTGCCAATCTGTCGCTGAGCCCGGCGGCCACCGCAGCTGCGGCGATCCGACTCTGTCGCCAGGGCGATGTTGACCGATCTGCTCCGCTGTGCGCCCAATTCACGGCCGATTTGCCAACCCTCCCTACCCTACCCCACCCTACCCCACCCCACCCCACCCTACCCCTCTCTGTTTCCCCTCCTTGCCCTCCGCGCGAATCCCTTCCCCTGCCATTTGCCCCACTCGTCGTGCGCCGGGAAAAAACAAAGCGCACGAGGCGAAGCCCTGACACCGTCCTTGGAGAATTTGTCATATTGCGATTTTGTTTTGTTTTCGCGTGTAACTAATTACCGCGCGACGTCGCGTCGCCATTGCGCTCCGAGGCAATCTGCGCGGTGTGGAGTTGGCGAGGCAAATGTAATGGAAAGTGTCCAATGCTTGAGGGAGGAGAACTTTGCAGACTCTCTCCGTCCTTTTTTCCGGGGATGTAGCAGTGCATCACCGTGGTGATGGAATCACCTACCAAAATGATATTGTGAATCATCGACTTTTATTGGAAGTTTAAGTTATGATGGTTTAATGTAATAATGCGTTTCGTTGTACGGATTGAGTATTGAGATCTGGCAAGGTGCCGAAAGCGCAGTCGTTCTCCTCAGAATTAGGGGATGTGAGCCAGCAACTGTAGTTTCGTAGGACTAGAGGCGTTAGGTTCTACGAGAATAGGGATTTCGACACTAATGATATAGTTGAGATGACGATCCTACTGCCTCGATGAGCAGTCGGTGCAGGGACTTCTTTTTGGATAAACAACTTCTTAATGAACTGTCTTTAAGTTTGAAACGAATTTTTGCATGTTAAGTCCCATTTTATGAAGTATCGCTTAAAATACAAACAACGTAAAAAGTAAGTGCCTCAATGGAAGTAATGTAACAAATGTGTAGCTTCAGAGTAAATAAACCTATCTCATTTAGCTCCTTCTGATCCTTTGAGAAAATCCTCTGATTAGCCATTGTTTTGATTCTGGACATGAATATCGCTGCAGTTTCTATGCATGATATCTTGAACTCAATGGGAAAAGTATTTATTCACTTAATTGTTATCCATTTTCTTTTGACAATAAGTAAAGTTGAGTCACAAAGTAAAAGGGATAATAACCCAAATCTGTGACTGATTTGCTATTGCAAATAGTTTTTATTACACGACAGCAAATATTTTCTTACCAATCTTTCTCACAAACACTTGTTGCCTGCTGTATGTATAATTCAACTCAATATTTTTTATGAGTTAGTACGAAGATTTCAAATCTCAAGACACCGTGCACAAAGCGTGTACTTCTTTGCATTGTAAGTCACACATTTTTAAACTTTTTTGGCGATTAAATAAATAGGTAAATAAATAAATAAATTTAAATAAATAAATAAATTTAAATAAATAAATAATTCATCATTTGTAGTACTGCAAGTAGTGCTGCGAGTATGGGAAAGACATAGCTTGAAATACTTAGCTGTAGAACTTGCGCACATTAAAGAAGAAATTTCCTACGGGAGTTGTGGAATAACATAAATAATGCAGGTGCCTGCAGAAGTAAGCGGTTTCTGGTGTGTATCTAGTTTGCAATGCTACGTAATCCTTTAATATTCTCCTCTTGTGGCGATTTTATTTTTGCATCTTGGATTTTTGCCAGGAGACTGCCATTAATCTTCTCTTGTACCCATATTTTCGACTCAGACTTCCTTTGAAGCCTATCCTCCACGAGGGGGTAACAAACTTTTCAGATAAACGCTCCTAGTGGACGTCCCATGTAATGCTTGGGAGTGGTTCTTATTCTTACTCTTACTCTTTCCAGCGAAAAGAGATCTCAGATAGGAATGCTCTGAACTAACTGTCCAGCAGGACGTGAAATTTGTTCAGAACGGGAAAATATATGAAGAATTTGATTTTACCAGGCATTTGTCAGGGGAATTTTTCCTGACATAAAAATATCACGGCACACTAAGGATATTCCACCCTTTAAAACCTCCACCGCTCCCACCAGAATTACCCCTCCAAACTTCTCTTTTGGAGGCAGTGCGCTTGCTCCTATACAATCGGCGATAGCTATTGAGGCAAAGGCAATCGAATCCTCTCATCATACAGATAACTATTTATTAAAAGCTCAGTAAAATCAATTCATTGATTATTGATCGCCACATCTGAGGACAAAATAGTTAAATATATTTTATTTATTTAGTTATTTAACGTCAAAAAGCAATGAAAAATTTGTGTGATGTACTATATTGAAAAGTGAAATCGCGCACGTTTTCTTGAGATCTGCTATTCCTACCCTAACTCACATACATTTTAAGCTGGATTATGAATACAGGCACCAAGAGCGTTTGGACATGAATTGATAAGAAAATACTTGCTCCTGTATAATAAAAAAAATTTGAAAATGCAAATCAGTTGCAGATTTTGGCTAGTATTCCATATCGTGCATCGTTTGTGAGGGATTCAATGTCCTGCCGCCAAAAAATGGGAGTTTCGAAGACAAAGTTTATATTTTTACCAGACACTTTCGTTTTGTCGTAGCTCGTATTTTACTTCTCGACTTTCCCTTATTTAATACATCACTATTTTTTAGATTTTAATTCGTCAGTTAGTGGATTTTGGTCTACTCCGCGTCTTTTAAACTACTTCAATGTTCATTTCGAAGGTATTTCTGTTGAAAATAGGCTTCATCGTATCTTTACTTTCCTGGAAACATGTGTGTCCACACTGTCGCCATTAGCTCCTCGTTCGTTATTGCCTCGTTTGTTATCGATTTTTCAGAATTGTAAGCGAATCCTGTAGTTGTAACATATAACTAGAGAAAGAGTACTTTGTGGGGAATAAATTGGCATGGGTACCGAAGTAATATTTTACTTCTTCTCCAAACGCTACATATGAATCGGTGAGTGGTAGAACAGTACAACTCCTAATTCCTTGTTTTGAGAAAAAGAGAAAAAATATATTTTCGGTAAAACGTGTACATTTTACAACAAACAAATGCACAGAGAAATTGTGAGGAATGTCTCCCTCTACAAGAATTTGCCGCGCAAGTTAAATTATATGCATCCTGAGAAGCTGTACAGCCAAAAAGAATTCTTAGAGTTCTACTGTTTTTCCACTCAATATTTTTCAAACACAAAACAAAATTACTAATGCTAATAAGAATGTTTTATTAATGAATTTTTACACAATAAGATAACTTATAACTGTATTGATTTCATTATCATTCCTGTTAATCTTCATTGTGTGTCTCTCAAGACGCAATACGATGGTAAAACTCCACGATATCGCCTCTCATATACTTGAAGACCTTTTTATATCATCGATCTTCACATTGATTGGCAATAGTTTCTTGTAGGCTTGTTCGTTTGGAAAAGTTGGAGTGTTGTATGTCTTGAAGAGTTTAAAAGTATTTGTAACTAGTCTTCTGATAAAATTGCTAACTGAAATATAACCCGGTATAGAAATGTCATAGATTAATAGATTATAGTTTAAAATTGAGAAGGTTTCAATATTTCCTTGAACAGTTGAATTGCAATTTTTTAATATTAATTTGGACACCAGCTTTCGAAGTCCATTTTACTTCATTACTGATACGGTAAATGGTTTTAGTTTCCGACTGTTTATGATCATGTGCTCATAAACTTCTGATAGATAATTTCTATAACGTCTTCTAATGAATATTTGATGTTTACGAAGAATCAGTTGCATGGTAGAAAGGAGTGACTATGAACACGAACATGAACGTTATGCCGATATTTAATTATTAGATACATAACTATCATTGCTTCTTTCAGATGAACAAACAACAATGATAACTTTTCCCAACATTTATATTGCAGGTTTTTACAAAGTCGATTATATACAAGAATGTCGAACTCTAGAAGCAAGAAGCAGAACATTGGATATTGGATGGAAGAACAATATAACTCCAGGAGTGATGTTGTTCTTCCACTCATTACAATAATAAGTAGTCTCGTAAATGCTAACGCATTGTGTTAGTTGTAATGTGCAACTCATAAGGAAACATTTAAATGTGATTTTGGTCATCTCCATTTAAAAAATCCATTAAAAAATCTCAATATTGGAGTTGTACGGTTTTTCTACTCAACGATTCATATATTTTTGCTATGATAAGTACGTTTAAATTAAATTAAATGGTTCTAGCACGCATATGGGTGAAATTCTCTTTGATATTATCCAAAAGCCTGTCTTCATTGTGGCGTCTCTATGAACTGCCCATGCGTGGTATAAAATTCAAGAACTGCGCAATTCGTACCGCCTCTCCGTATGTCATTTTCGGTAACTCAAAGAATTCATTCCTTTGATATTGAAAATGTATTTTCGGTAAGGGCGCTTGCTTTCGCAGAACGCATATTGCATTTGTGATGGGCATTTGCAAGTTTTAAACCAGAAATTATGTTCCAGTCACTTCTATTGGGAATGCTGTTTTAGTAATTATTCTGATCTTTTAATTCTGAAACGAAGGAACTTTTCGTCTGCTAGCTGACTCGAATGTGCAGTCTACAACACTATTGGGAATCCAATTCCACATTTTGATGATTTTTTCATCCATCTACGGTAAAGTCAATGAGTGAAGACAACTGATATGGAGACGTCAAAAGAATCTATTGCGTACGAACTCTTTCATCTGTGACTCGGTACATAAATCCTTTTAAGAAATAAATACTCACATGAAAAACATAAGTTTTTAAATTTCACTAATTTAAGGTTCTTCATGCGTGAGCATGGCCACAATAATGCTATACTTGAAATATAAGCCGGATAGAAATGTTTTGTCAAGAATAATCATTCGTGTTCAATAAAAATTAATTCATCATAAAATGCATTAATTACATAAAAACAGTCGATCAGCAATATTGGCAAATGAATAAAATATTTTCATGGTGTTTCTCACATCATTGTTGGTTGGTTGGTGATTCCGGGCGCGTCAACAGCGTAGGTCGTTAGTCCCGTAATTGTAGTGTATGCTTTTTCCTTGGGAGATGATCTTCCCTCGCTGAATGGCGAGATCCAGCGCCGACCCACCGTCGGCTAGCGGGGTTTGTCCCTAACTAGGACTCTCCCACCAGCGGGGCACCTCCCCAGCCGGGACAAGTTCTAAGCTCCCGACCTGTCACCTGGAATATGTGGTAGTGTAGTGCATGTTAGTGTAAGTGTGTGTGTGTGTGTGTGTGTGTGTGTGTGAGGGGAGAGGATAGGACAAGGACGAGGAAGGAAAGATCGCGCGCGGTCCGTGGCCACTTTGTTAGGGTACTGCTTCGGCATTCGCCTGGTGTTGATAGGAGAAACCACGGAGAACTACCGATCAGAGCAGCCGGTCGCAAGGATTCCCCTCCAGACAGCGACTGAATTCGACTTAGCTGAAAAGCTAGTGTCGAAAATTTTGTCGTTGTCAGGACTACAACGTAGGACCTCCCGGTCAGAGGCGCTGTAGTGACATTAGTTGATGCACTGAGCTACCGCTCCCGGTTTCTCTTATATTTTATTTGATTTGTAAATTCTATATTTTCATTTCAATGAAAAAATCTGATAGGTATGGATAATGAAATTCGATACACGTGAAATTCAACGTCCTTTCAGATAAGAAGTGAACGTTTTTCAGTGTTATTTATAGTAATATTATTGTTTAAATTTTGGCTGATATTGATTACATTGTTCCTTAAAAACTTATTAACTGGTAGCAAGACAAGATGCAAAACATTAATTAATATCTATTGAAATTTTCAACGTAGTAATAAATGTATGAGTCTAATAACCAGTATACATTACAAAGCTTAGATTTTTTTTCATTGCTGGAAGTGCGTCATGCAAAACTAGTTGCTAGTTTACTTGCTACAATATCGCAAGCAGAGTTGCAAAGTCTCATTTTTTGGTTGCACACATAGGAAATCTAAAATTCGCTTTGTAATTTAAATGCTCGCTGCCAGTGATAGGACTACAAAACGCAAAGCCATCTCCGCCGCGCGCCCTGTCTTCCGTGAACGATACGACCTTTAAGTGCTACAGTTTTATCCTCCCCTCCAATGGCTCCGAGCACTCAACCAACTGCATCTCCTTCACTACTACTTCGTTCTCCCCCCCCTTCCCTACTCAATCGCTATCGCCGGAACCTTGAATCGAAGGACAAGGAGCTCTTCACCAAGGGGATGTGTACTTTGCAAAACTTCGGTCTTGCAAATGAAAATTTTATTTTCCTCGAAAATGTATCTTGAAGAAACAAATATACTAGAGGAAGTGGCATTAATATCAGCACTCATGGATGGATACTAGGGATTACCTTCATTATTTACTAATACTAAAAGCTGGGGCGTTGTGAATTAACATGTCTAAAAGCTCGCATTGTGATAATGATATAAAGAGAACACATGTGCAAATTTTCATCGATTCGTGGCCAATTCCCGCCAAAGTGTTTGAGCTAAAAATCCTGCGAGATTCCTGCGAAAATGTTTGACACACTCATTTCCAAATGTCGGACACGACTTCTACCATTGCCTCGGTCATCAACGTGTCACCATTTTAATAGGAACTCGCTTTCTGTTCTAGATATGTGAATAACTACTTCCGTTCAACTTGGCGAATAGTTTGAACAAAGAATAGTAGTGTACTCTAACTTGTGGGAGGCATCTGCTCGCTTATGGATGTAATACTGATATTAATTTACTACATTTCCTAGCAATGTTCTGTTTCGGTATTTGTCCTACTTTTGTATTTTCTGGTTTCGATATCCATGTTCTCTGCAAGATGTCTATGACAAAAATGAGAATAATTACCTATATTACTAAATTCTAAAGTGCGCGGAAATAGAAAAAAATGACGCCTCTGGCTACGTGAGAAGTCTCTAGGGTTTCATTAGATACCCATTAATTCGAAAATATCAAAAAATTATAAGTTTTTATTTGAAAAACGCAAATTTTTGATTGTGTTATTCCGCCTATTTTCATACCGCGCATACCTGCGGACAGTTCATTTTCAGTACGCCACCGCTTACCACACAGCTGACGTCTTGTGACAGGAAGGCTTAAAGGAAGATGCCATTACATGCCACTAAATATTTGATATTCACGTGTTGCATTATGGAGAAACAATTGTTTGATATTCTTGAAATGCAAAGAAGTGCTAAACTGTTTATATACACAGTGAGTCACGTAACTTTGCACCTCCTGAAATTTTTGAACGGTTGAAGTTATTGCAATGCTGTTTTCACAGAAGTGCATGAGGGAATGGGGCTAATTTATGTATGTATTCGTTTCCGTTTTATCACTTGTATTTTACGAGATATTGACGTAATTGAAAAAATGAAACTACACATATTTGCACACAACCGTACAAAAATTACCGGAGGTGCTACGTGGCTCACATCTGCATTAATTATACTATATTATTGGAGTTTTATATGAGAGGATTTTTTTGTTTTAGAGAAGCGTGTGCTGTGTTTGGAAAGCCAATTTGTGTGGGTTTCTTCAGCAGCGTATTTGCATCTGCAGGCCTCTAGTAATTTTATAAAATTACTCCGTAAGTAACTGGATTATACATAAAATTACTCGATTTGGCAACAGTAGAACTACATGGATCATCGTTTTGTTATCTCTCATGCCTTCAATAATAAAATTCACTATCGAATGCAAGATTACCCTGTTCACACACTCCGAGTATTAGTCTAATGAATGATCTTTTATTATTCAATCGGGACTTGCTTAGGACAGTTACATGATAAGCCAAACCAGTGACAGCAAGCCTCCAGCTATTAGAAAGTGATATAAGCTAGTATAGCCCAAGTATTTGCCCATTGCACGTGGAGTTCCTCAAGGATCGGTTTTAGGCCCTATTCTGTTTCTACTTTACGTAAACGATATGCCCTCGACGATTTGAAACGGAAGAACGATGGAACGTCCATTTAAATGAATTGAACGCAAAATTAAGTTCATTATGCTACGCGTTCAGAATTCTTGCAAATTCAGTCAGCCTTCATACTGCTCGTTGTGTATATTTCGCCAATGTTCATTCCCGCCTGAGATATGGCATAATATTCTGGGGAAATACATCTTATAGCTCCCAGACTTTTAGATTACAAAAACAAATTGTACGAATAATAACCAAATCCCACCCACGTGATTCATGTAAGCCTCTCTTCATTAATCTAGGAATTTTACCATTACCGTGTCTGTTGATTTACGAATCAGTGGTTTTTGTCAAAAATGATTTGCTTAAGGGCGGGAATATATTTTCAGAAAATGCCGATGTCTATTATTATAACACTCGACGTAGAAATTATATTCATCAGGTGACCGTATCAACAGCTCATTACAAAAAATTCACATACAATACATGTACATTATTTTACAACACTTTGCCAGATGACATTAAACGATTAAATTCAATAGAA
This sequence comes from Teleogryllus occipitalis, assembly GCA_011170035.1. Classification (NCBI taxonomy): domain Eukaryota; kingdom Metazoa; phylum Arthropoda; class Insecta; order Orthoptera; family Gryllidae; genus Teleogryllus; species Teleogryllus occipitalis. Next base: position 163,190 of record BLKR01001729.1, read on the forward strand.
AAGTTTAAATCCCAAGTGAAATCGTTTCTGCTGCATAACTGTTTCTATACAATTAGAGACTCTACTGAGCATCACAAGAAAAGTAACATTAATTTTAACAATGATTCATAATGCATTATTTACCATTTGGACTGTATAAATGTGTATAAACAACCTGTAACAACGATTGTACTACAGCCTCCGGGTCAATGACCCTCATCTCGATCAGGTTTTTCTACCAGTTTCCCTGATCCATTGAGCAAATGCTGAGAAGGTCCATTGATTTGCTTCTGGACATAAATGTAACTTCATTTTCTGTGCACGTCTTCCAGAATTCAGTGGTAAATACAATTATTCAAATTATCGTTTCCATGTTGTCGCGGCAGGAAGTATTACTCCGAAGGACAACATGGATAAGAGCCAAAATTTATTGCTTATTTATCCTTGAAAATATATTTTATTACATGGGAGTTTTTTTTCTTCTTCAAAATTTAAGTAGTATATGACTTAGTGTAGGGATCACAGAATTTTGAAAATGTGCACACAATTCACTTTTCCCCATAGCACGTCATACGCAGTTTTAACTGTTTTTTGACGTAAAATAAATAAATAAATAGCATAACTATATTTTTGTTGCGGCGTGCCTCATCTTGTTACTGCATCAAGACCTTCATAAATATAATATAAAAACTATATGAGAAAGACAACATAAATCACACTTTCACCAAAATGGAGATATTAATAGTGAGAGGCTTCCTGTGTCTGGTATGGTTTATTTTGTTACTACCCTAAAGCCCTTTTCAGTTTCAACTTAATTTCCTAGACTGTTTTTTGAAATTTCCGTTTATGATTATATTATTTTTAACCTTGTCTTTAACATTCTATTCATTTTATCCTTGATAAAGAGATCAAATAAGACCTCGAAACGTTGGCTGTGACATTTATATCAATAAATCTGAAAAGAAGAAAGAAAAATACTGACTATCTTTAATAAATCCTGGACCATCCTCCTAAATATCTTTGTAATTGAGCTTTCTTGAACTCGATTTTCCCCGTCACATGAAGATTATCGGTAGTTTTTTTCAGAAAGAATAAAAAAGTAGTCATACGCAAATTTGTACATCACATATAATTTGATTTTCAGCTCACGTGTTAGGTAATTTAGATTTTTTAATGTCAGTTGTTTTACTGAATGAAAACTTTGCAAATTACACTTTTTGATTATTTGTAGCTGTAAATTGCAGGTTGGTAGTGATCAAACTTCCCTTATGTTTAGTGAAGTCGTAGGCTTCCGCTGCCAGAGTCATGTAAATGATCTTTGCTGTCCGGGTGACGCCGCGTCCGAGGCTGTTGCCGACGCTTCGACCATCGTGACGTGGTCTTCCTCAGGGCTGGTAGCACAACATTCGACGCGGTGTCACCCGGACAGCCAAGATCATTTACTTACCTTATGTTTATTAGACTGAATTACTAAATACAGTTCAGTTCATAGATTCGAATGTTTTGTATTTTCAATTGATTTAATTAATGATCAAACACCAGAAACGCAAAAAGCCAATGGTTACTTTTAAAAGACGCGCGTTTCTATTAACTCGTAGGCGCCTTGCTAACAGTGGCATGTGTCTTCGTAAAACGTCACGGGCTGATTATTGAATCACACGGAATTCGATGAAATTTACCATCAATTTAGAGAAAAGAAGAGTTTTATGAGAAGGGAAGCGAGATCCCTACATGAAAAAACCTACATACTTCTCAGTGGGCTCGCACACTCGACAACACAACAGTATTGAAAATCACGGAGCTGCACGCTTCCCGCGATTCACAGTCGCCTCGTCGGCTGGCCATTATGGTCCCTCCCATGAATTAGTGGATTTGCTTGCGCTTCGGCGAACTGTGCAAGCTCAGTGCGTTCGGGAGGCGGGTGGGTCGAGGGAGATGGAGAGGGGAGGAAAGGGGGGGAGGGCGGTGCAATGTTGCCGCATCGTGCGGTATCCTTTCTCTGGTCTCTGTGCTGGTCTCTGCGCGTGCTCTCTCACTCACTCTCTCTCTCTCTCTTTTGTTAGTAATTCTCCCCCCTGTTCTCTCTTCACTGTCACCACCACTCGTCCGCCCTCCATTCTTCACTTCTCCGTCTCCGCTCCCCACCCAAGCGCGTTCGTTACGTGTCTGACGTCTCCCCAGGCGGTCTCTTTGACGCCATTCCTCCTCGCAATCCGGAGTGCTTTTTTTGTCCCCTCCCCTTTTCCTCTCTGCCTCCTTAGTTGCCGCTCTCGCCGCCTTCCGTGCCGCTTCTTTCGTCGTACAGCGTGAGATGGTTCAGGACAAGGACTTTTGGCACTGCAGCGTCTCTGATCGGGAAGTCTTAGGGCCGCGTGCAATCTTTCCTTCCGCATTTTTGGCTCTTTCTTACACATAGGCACACGCTCAATTAAAGCACCACTCAACAATACATACAGCAACACCAGTCGGAAACTTCGTGCTTGTCCCGGTAGGGGCGGTGCCCTATGGCGGAGATACCTGGCGAAGTAAAAAACTCACAAGCCCCCATCTCTCCGGATACAATATTCACTAAATTTTCGGAACACATGACCATAGCGATTCGCGTGTTAGTCAGCCAAATACAATCCTGATACGTTTGCCTGTCTTGCCACTTCTTTCTTTGTTACTTTTTCGCCTTCCTCTTCATAGGACGTCCCCCTCCTCCCTTTTCTTACACCACCGCTCATTCAGTTTCTTCCTGGCGTGATCATCCCCCTCTCTTATTACTTTTCTCCCTGATTAACTCTCGTCTTTTCCTACTGGCGTAGGTGGCTCAGGGCATCAAATGATATCACTGCAATGACCGGAAGGTTCTCTGCCCAGGATGTCCTATGGTTCGAGTTTCGTCAGTGACAGGAATTTCGACACTAGCTGTAGGTTGGGGCGTGTTCAGCTGCAGTCGGAAGGAGAATGCTAGCGACTGGCTGCTATGATTGTGGTTTCTCGGATTAATGTCAGACGAATTCCGGAGCAGTTCCCTAACAATCGAGCCACGAACCATGCGCGATCGTTCCTTCCTCTTTCACATACACACTCTTTTACACCAGAGTACCATACATGTCGGGAGACCAGCTAGGAGTTTAGAGAATGTCACGGATGGTGCCTCACAGGTTGGAGATACCGGGATGGGAGATTCCTGAAATACATCTACCAGCCGCCATGTAGGTCGGCGCCGGATCTGCATATCTAGCTGCGGAAGGACACCGCCAACTCCCGTGACAGTTATATCAACATGCCCTACACCTACTGGACTAATGATCGTAGCGGTTGACGAGCCCGGAGACACGAAATAATCAATCAATAATCTATTTCCTAATTGTTCTGCAAACCTCATTACTCCCTTCCCCTCCCCGCCCCCACCTGTATCCCAACCTTTCTCTCCTTTCTGGGTCCGCTCCCACGGCGTGGCAGTTGTTGCAGTCGCCTCGATGTTTGCGTTCGTCCGTGTTTGCTTTCGGCCATATTGCCAGGATGTGCACAATTGTTTCGCGTCGGTGAGGGCGTCAGTTGCGTGTTCCATCCCGTTTGCGGACGACGTCTCCCGCGCCCGTGCGGCGAGCCAGCGGGTCGCTCGCGCCCCTCCCACCGAGCTTGGGGAACGATGGCGAGTTAAAACTTTTTTAATGCGTGCCAGAACATGGCTTAAGGGTTAGAGGGAGATGAGTGGATGGGAGACAAACAGTGCTTGCAGATTTGATACAATCATGCAGAAGCTTATTGATCCTTTCTGTCCATTAATTTCTCTCCCGTATGGAAGTATTTTTAGAGCTCGTATTTGTCATTCACGTGCACGATGTGATAACGAATCGAGGCTCCAAATAGTTCATACAGATAGAACCGTCATAAATATGCAATCTCTGTTGTGACGCGTTTAGTGAAAGGATCCACTCGTACTACGTTAAATGAAAAAAAGTGTAAAAATCTATGATGTCATATTTATCGCTTCATCAATCTATGTTTTATTTAATTTTTACGCATTGTTAATAGCCAAGCTTATATTAATGCGATTTAATAAACGTTACAAGCTTATAAATGGTTAATTCGCCAAATCCGTAATATCTGATTCTGCGACGCTGCCAATTGTGTATGCCTAAAATAATAATAACAGAGTTGATGGTGCGTTAACTATTCAATTCTGTTTTTTGGTACAGAATGTTGTAAATATTACAAACTGTATAATGTGACAAATCAGTTCAATCTTTCTTAATAAAGGGTTATAACTTTGATAAACGAATTATCGTCTCATCCTACGTAAACTGGCTATTGTTGAGTTAATTATAATTTATAGACATAGAAATCAGTGGCGGTCTGTGGGTGGCAAATTAGGAGGGGTGGGATGTATGTCTGAACTATCATATATATATATATATATATATATATATATATATATATGTATATATATATGTATATATAGATAGATAGATAGATAGATAGATAGATATATTACCTCTTCAAAATATTTTTTGAACGAAGGAAACTATAGTATGTTGTGTGCTCACGCAAAAATAAGAGATTAAAAAAATATTTCCAGCAAACAAAACTAGTTTATGAAATAAGATGAAAGGGTCTGTATTCTTAGCTTAGTTAATAGCTGCGGACTCTGCCGAACAAAACCCTAATAGCAGCACGCTGGCCCCAGCAACTCCCGGTACCCCCACTCTTCCTTAAGCTTTCATTGCTTCCCATGCACCGGCTGCGGCCGGACTCGCGATAGTGCACGATACAACCCATTCCAAAAACATTTATATTTCGCTTAAATGGGCCACTTGAAACTAAATTCGTCAACAAAAATTGCGCTGCTGGTATGCACAAATTAAACGAGTCGATTTATTGCAGGTGCCCTGATCGGTAGTTTTCCGTGGTTTCTCCGATCAACACCGGACGAAAGCCGGAGCAGTACCGCAACAAACGGGCCACGAACCGCACGCGATTTTTCCTACCTGTTCTTTGTCCTCAACCCTTACACACACACTTACACTAACATGTACTATGCCATCATGCATGCCAGGAGACCAGTCAAAAGCTTATAGCTTGTCCTGGTTGGGTCTCTCCCCCTTTGTAGGAGATACCTGGTTGCGGGAAAACCCCTGTAGCCGACGGTAGGTGGGCGCCGGATCTCCCCATCCAGTGGGAGACTACCACCACCACCTCCCGAGCAAAAATACTCACTACACTTACGGCACTGTTCAACCATTGACTTACCAACATTTTCTCCATTACGGTAGAGATTTTCGCAATATGGCATGAAGTTTCCTCTAAAAATTATTTTTAAATAGGACATTAAGATGGTAGGTATCAAATTCTGTAACCTAGCGACATGAAATTCAATAACTAAAATCGTCCAATTCGAGAACTAAGAGTTTGATAAAACATGAAGTTATTTTTCCACAATTCATGTACAAGGTCAACACAGGTAAAAATAATCAACCAATTCGAACCGACAAAATTATTGTGTCAAAGTGTTATCGCCAACTATTGTTATAACTATTTTTTATAATGGTTTTATTTTCACCCAAAGTTTTTGATTGTTTTGTATTTTAAATATAATTTTAATGATCTAGTTTTTAGAAATATCTTTTAAAACTGATCTACTTGCTACTTTTATCAACAAATAGAAGTTACGAAAGAAAAACTAAGGACCTAAAATTACTTCACATGACTGCAAAACATCTATTAACTTCACAGCGTACAGTGAAGCCTTCCTTTTACATACATTAAACTTCTCCTTTTTTACTCTAATATATAAAATTCCAAACCTATCCATCACACGTCGAAAATATGGCAATGATTGTAGTTATACTTATCCTTAGTCTGAATTCGAGCTAAAACATGTTTTCTTGGCGATACAAACATACTTATTTTGTAAGATGTATGCTTTAGACAAAAGTAATACATTAAAATGATTTTATCTACAAATCAAACTTGAAATCATTCATGTAAACGAAGGTGGCCAACTTTATCACATCACCTAACTCAATCTTTGTTTTTTCTTTTTCATTTTCTCATGTTCACAGTGAGAAAATAAAATTACTTGCATATTCTACCCAGGCTCCTCGACATCTCTTTACAAAGAAATATATACACTCTTCGTTTCTTTTAACTATTCGATTTTCATTGTCGGCCGTTGTTGCTACAATAATTTAGTAAACGGAGTGGACGTCGCTCTGTGAATTGTGACGATGACACGACATAATGCCACGCATTTTGGAGCTCTTCAAACCGGTGTATTTTCAACAGGCATTATTTTTGCAACGACATATTGTTATGAAGAAAACAATCCATTTCATATAATTTTATGTAAAAAAACTTTCAAGTAATAGCACAAATTATGATATATTAGCATTTTACGGCACGAATGATTGCGTCATCACACATTCAGCCAATCGCAGCTAGAGAATCGTGGGGAAGTTGTGGCACGCCGACGATCCGTTTTCTAGCACATGTGTCAAATACACGCGACGTCGCAAGACAGTTGTTTGGGAAAATTAAGTTTGATTCTCTTATAAATTTATATTGCAGGTACACAAAAAATAGCACATGCATCTCGTTTATAATGTTACTTCATTACATTCGTGCAAATTTGAGAACTCGCTCCTGACGTCGCTCGTTTTCAAAACATGTACTCACGCAATAAAGCTTAACATGATAAACTAATTGCATAAACTTCTATTTCTGAACTTATGCATTGAAACTAATAGGAACTACATTGTTTATTGATTGGAAAATGATACTTCGATGTAAGGGTACAACAAAAGAAACTTTGCCTTATGCATGTCGCAAAAAAGTCATAGAGAACAACTGCGTACTTCAAAGTAAAAAAAACACCCCGGGGCGACGTGAATCGACATGACTAATGCATATGGGATATTGGGAATAGTTCCTACATAATATACTTGAATCTCCATGAATTTACATAAAAAATACTGTACGCAACTCTCAAGAAGTGCCTTTGGTCTTCAAAATGCCAGTCTAGGCTCCTATCGTTGACTCTTCGGCCATTATTTCTTTCGTACGCTACAGACTTACTTTCTGTACTAGTCACCTAAATAACTATTTCAGATTCGTATTTGGTGTGTGAAGAGTGGATAGAGTGAGTGGAGTACGAAGATTTGGAATATGGTTATTTACTGTGCTCACTGTGAACACTGTGCCTCATTTATTTAAAAAAATGTTTGACTTGATTGTTCGACGGTCACTCCGCAGTAGCAACACTTGGCCCTTGAGTGTCGTTGGGCGAGAGGTCCTGGGATTCGAATCTGAGTAAGCGGATTTTCGACACTACCTCGATGGCTAGGTCGAATTCAACCGCTCTCTGGAGAAAAATTCCAGATACCGGCTGCTACGATCGGTAGTTTTCCGTCTTTTTTTCTATCAATACTGGACGAACAACATAAAATTGGCCACGGATCGCACACCATATTTTCGCCCTCCTTCTTGCCCTCTTACACATATTTACAGGCACCACACCACGTGTCTACGAGCTCGTGTCTAGAAACCAGTAGGGAGCTTGAAGCTTATACCTGGAGCGGGGGGGAGACCCCGTAGACCGACGAGTAGGTCGTCACAGAACCTGTCGTTCCGCTGGTGTAGAAACGCCGCCCCCACCCGGGATGTATCATGAAGTATACTTACGGGACTAATGACCCTAATAGTTGGCGCGCTCGCAATCAGTATCCACTCCCCCACTAACTTCCCCCTGTGTTCTCTGTGTGGTTCCAGGTGTACTCTCGTGCACGTGGGGCCTTGTGAGCGGCGCCTGGAAGCCCACCATCTGCTCCGCTCTCCGCGTATCACCCGCCACCTTCACTGCCCGCCGCCCGCGGCTCGCCACCAGCCGCCGCGCGCCTCCGGACCAGCCCAGCCAGCGGGTGAGTCCGCCCGCCCCTTGGGCCTCGGCAGGCACGCCGCACTGCGTTCGGCCGCTGCTCGCGTCTCTAGTCACCCACCACGCGCCCCCCCTCGCGCCCCGCAGCCCGCACCTTCACACTCACCCACAGCCCCACCCCTCACGCTCACCGCCCTCCGCGTCCTTGGTTCCGCGCTCTGCACCCCGCACCCGCGTCCCTCGCACGCGCCTGCACCTGCAAACCTCTCCGCCCCTGCAACACTCGTTCCCCGCCCACTGCGCCTCAGGTTCTGCACCCGCGACTCGCAGCCGCTCCCGCACCCGAACCCGCACCCCGCACCCCGCACCCGCGCCCCGCACCCGCCACCGCACCCGCTCCCCGGACCCGCTCCCCGCACCCGCCACCGCACCCGCCACCGCACCCGCTCCCCGCACCCGCTCCCCGCTCCCGCTCCCCGCACCCGCTCCCCCGCACCCGCTCCACGCCCGCTCACCCGCTCAGCGCCTGCGCCCCGCACCCGCCCGCGCGCACTCGTCCGCGCCGCTCCCCCGCATCCGCTCCCCGCATCCGCGTCCGCACCCGCACCCGCTCCGCACCCGCTCCACGCGCTCCCATACACCATCCGGGCCCACCCGCTCCGCACTCCCGCTCATCACACCGCTCCGCACCCTCCCGCTCCCGCTCCGCGCTTTTTTCCGCTCCACGCGCTCCGCTCCGCACCCGCTCCACGCGCGCGCCTTACGCCCCAGCTCCTGGCGCCGCTACCGCACCCGCGCCCCGCACCCGCTCCCACGCCCAGTACCCGCGCCCCGCACCCGCTCCCCGCACCCGCGCCCTGCACCCGTGCTCCGCGCCTCGCACCCTGCACCCGCACCCGCGCCCCGCGCTCCGCGCTCCGCGCCCCGATCCCGCCCCCCGTACCACGCGTCCCGCGCCCCGCACCCGCACCCGCACTTGCACACTCACCCGCCCCAAACCCCCCGTTCCCCGCTCTGCGCGCCAGGTTCCGCGCACAGCACCTCACACCCGCGCCCCGCGGCCCCCATCCGCGTTGACCTTTGAGGCGCTCGCCTTTTCATGGCGCGGGACAACTTTTAAGTAAGCTCTGAAGAGCATCCGTCGGCGCTGGGTCGCCCGCGCGACCTTCTTCCGGACGAAGAGCCCGCGGATAATTTAGTTAAAGGCTGCGATCGCCCTCTCATGCCGCGGAAGGAGAGCTCGAACAAGCGTTGCCGTGCCGAGAACTCCGCCCGCCGGCCCGCGAGGGGGCGTCGCCGACCTTTTGTCGTGTCGAGATGGGGGATGGCAACGATTTTCATCTATCAGAATTCTAATTGAATTTAATCGGTATATTCATACAAGATACTCATTTCTATTTATCGTTTTTTCATAAATATCACTGCAATAATTCTATATATATATATATATATATATATATATATATATATATATATATATATATATTGATATGTATAAGTCGTTTTTATATATTTCATTGTGCACAAAAAAGATTGTTTTGGTTTGAGAAGAATTTAATAATATTTATTTGAAGTTTAGCGTTTGTGTAAATTTCAGCGCATTAATCATTGGATTATTTACAATTTCTTCTTATTGAAAACGATATCCCACCTGAAGATTTGGGTGTCAGACTCGCGTCGGACGATACGAATATTATGTATTTTAAAAACTGCACCTCCATGATTCACCGTTAATTAATTTTTTCTTTCTTTTTCCCTATTTGTAGCACTCCTATTTGAAAATTGTAATATCGAAATGACGAGGTATTTAAGTATTATATACGAAAAGTGATTTTGGTGTATTTCAAAATCATTCTTTAGCAGAAATGGCAAGGTCTTGTAAGGTTGAAAACAAAACAATGTTTAGGGGATGTTTTTATTTTAATTCTTACGAGTTTACGACCTTTCTGGTGCAGTGCGTTGTCGCACATAAAGTCGCGAACTGTTATGAGGTGAAATAAAAAACACTCCTCTAAACCTGGTTTTATTTTCAACCCTATAAGACCTTAATATTAAATGTATAGAATAATCAATTTCGTGAGGGGTTTGCGGAATACGACATATTTCAATATCAATATACCTGCATTTTGACTCATTTTACCAGCCTTCCTTGTGCTGCATTCGATTGAACCACAGCATTCGTAGTTGGGCACGTAGACGCGCTTTTTCTTCTATGTTTGATTAGGAGCGGAGCGGAGCGGGGCGGAGCGGATTGCGCGCTTCACATGCGGAGCGCATTCTCGAGATCACGCATCACAGACGGCGTTTGTGATCGCTTTTTTTTTCACGCGAAAGACGTTTAAGCCACGTGTTTTACAGTTGTGGAAAATATCTTTTCTTCTGAAAGAAGGTGCGAAATAAATCCGCCTAGGAGAGGATTTCTCTGATAATTTTAGCTTTGTTTTTAGAAAATGCTATTTGGATTTTGGTGCTATTGGTTCTTAGAAAATGCTATTTGGTGCTATTTGGATTTTGTGCATTCGATATATAGCGTGGACGAGTATTTGATTTCAGCGTTACGGGGAACGACTTTGCCACTTCATGGTACGGAGTTCGCAAACAGAATTGTGCAAGGAATATCGCTGGCTGGTGTTTCGTTGTAGAGATTCTTAAATGTTTAACCTAAAATGCTGATTGTTCTAAATGAAAATAGAGGAGCGAAAATGTAGAAATTTACTGATTAATACTGCCTCTATGTTTTTGACATCCAAAACTGCAGTTTAAGTAAATTTACTCTAATTTGATGTAGAAAATACGTAACTAATAAATTAATCTCATACGTTTTTTCTGGGGAGGTGAAGTTTATTTTCAGGAACATCTATGATTCCATCTGAATGCTGAGTGCGCTATGCTGGATTCACATGGTCATTTTCATACTTCCTGCTGTATTTATGGCATATTAAACAATTCATGAATTAAATACGGTTCATATGTGATGACCAGTATAATTTGAAAATAGGATGTAGAAATTATTAACTACCATGGTAACAAATCATGGTAACGAAAATTTAAAAAAATATTTGAAATTGAATGTTAAACTCTTCACATCGTCTTTCATGTTCTTTGGTGTATTAATATTGTTTACGATTATTCATGCGGATTTTTTACCGAAAATCACTTCAAGGTCGTTTGGGCACTGTTCATTATCTAGTAAGTGAACATTTTCTAGTCTAAATTGTGGCCAGTATTTGTTCTACGGAAGGTTACCGAATTTGTTTTCACAATATTCTCAAATTATCCTGTAAAATAAATTTTCCATTTCATTATGCAATATTTTATCTTACACGTTTTTATTACTTTGGTTTTATTTATTGTATTGTTTCTAAAATTGATTTTATTATGAAATTTTCTACGTGCAAATTTCTTAAATTTATTGCTTATTTCGGGAACGTGATGTACTATTATACTCGCTTTATGAATTATTTCTATATTACTTTCATGTCTTTCCCTACTTTATACATTTTATCGATTTATTATTTTTTAATGAATTATTAAGCGTTGAACAAACTTGCTGGATTTATTCTCGATAAATCAACAGTTTTCTTTTAAAATGAGCTCAGAATTTCGCATTTTCAGAAACGCTCAAACGCCATTTTCTCAAAACTGGCTCCACATTTTCATCAATTTTTTGCAAAGGGTAATGCTAATTGCACTGTTAAAAGTAACATAAAGTTCAATTTGATGTATTCTTTTCTTTATTAAAAAATTACACAAATGTATTTTTTTAAATCTCTCACGCCGTTAATATGCACATTTCCAGCAATTTTAAAGCACTTGAACTCACAAACTCAACAGTGTTTACAAAGTCATTAAATAAATTTTTTTGAAAACTCAAAACTTTTCTGGGAAAAAGAGCTTGAAATTTCGCATTTACTGTAACTCTTAAACGCCATTTTCTTAAAATGATGGTAGCTGGTAGCTGATAAGAGGATAGGGTAAGGCCGTAATGCGTGTCCACACCAAGGAAATTAGAAAACTACTACGAGAAAGTCTGTGCCATTCTGTAGCACCACTAGTTATATTTTGAAACAAAGGATTAATAGGATGTTGATTTTTTGAATGTAAAATATGTTATAAATAATTTTTATTGTGAATAACATAACTTAATTTCTTGATCTGAATATTTGGAGGAATGGTACTTGATCCTGGAAACAATCATGTTATGTGTAGTTAGTACAATATAAACCGCTGAACATGTTGAACGGTATTTATCGTGATTTTTTGGAGTAACAGAAAATAATTAGTAAATGGTTGAATGCTGATGTAGTAATTGTTCATATTTGCCGCTTTTTGTGTCATACTAAACTGTTCAGTGCAATTAGCAGTGAGTGATAATTTAGTGAAGTATACATTGCATTAGTAGCACTTTAACTCTTTAAATATCAAAATCTTCAAAATTAGTTTCATGGACATTAGTAGTTTACAAAAAAGCAAATTCTTTTTGTTTGCGTGCTCGGTGATAAAAATGTCAGTCTGTATTGTTCTTTCAAATGTTCCCTACCTTCTCTAAAACGAAAGTGAATGGCGAAACTCGTTCCTGGCCGTCAAATCGAGCAATGTTACAATGTAAATAAATTTTATACATAATAACAATTAAGAATTTTGAGATGAATTGAAAATTTTTAGACTGAGAGTGTAACAACCAAAGCTTTGGTGATTAGTTCCCACGAAGACTGAAGTCCCTGTGATCCTTAAAAACACTGGGCACAGAGATGAATTGGTACGGAATTTGGACGCGTCTCAGTTGAAATACCGACTTTCAAATAAATGGAAATAACCATTTTGTTAGTACTACATCTTATCATCATCAAAATTGAATAATCTTAATTCTGACTATTTATCATTATATACTATGATGAAAATTAATTCAACAAGCAATTAGTTCTCGTTGGAAATTTTTATGTAACAATTATTTAAAATACAAAACATAATTTTCATAAGTAGCGTGTTTGACAATCGTATATGTGTCGCCACCCCACCGTTTATCAATCTGTCGCAGCCCAATCACGTGCTACGTACGGTGAAAAAAGTAATCCCGCGAAATAAGCAACAGCATGCGAATGTGAATGGAGCACCCTCGACGGCAGGGACCGCCATGCCAACAACTCCACTTCCTCTCTTCTGCTCGATCAGCACCAACCATTGTGACGCAAGTGGTCGCGGCCCGGCGGCGAGATTTCAGTATCTCGTTTGGACTCCAAACAACGGGGCCGCCTCCACGCCACTCCGCGCCACGCCACGCCACGCCACGCCACGCCACGCCGCGCAGTGGGCTCGGAGCGGTGTGAAACAAGCCTAGGGGGAGTTACATGCGAATCTGTTAGAATGATGTGAACGAAATCTTGTTGTGGCTCACAGTTTTCCAATATAAGGTCTAAATTATCGAGTTTTTGTTAGAATTTGCAATTCACATACGGTGCCACTCGCACACTTAATTATTTGTATTACAATAATTTCCATGTGGTTTTCAGTGGTGGGTTGAAAATTTCAATTAACTGTACTATAACAATGCTCTTTTGGGAACCCGGATGTTGGAGCATCGAAATGTTTCGTTTTACGTTCTCGGAGTGAGGGAGCTGGCATTTGTTGTCGACGATTTGTACACCGCCTAGAATGATTTTTACAATGGGACAATTCTGAAAAATGAAAAAATTAAGACTATAACACGTCGGCGTTAGAACCTATTTTCCAACAACGTATTTGAAGCAAAACATTATGCCATCCATCCAGGGAGTTCTCTTTTGCATTTCTTCACGTGCACGTAAAACGCTTTCACTGACGCGAAAAAACCTGCTTGCCCACGGACAAAATGCTTATGCCACCAAGAATTTCCAATAAAGCGCCGAGAGTCAATAAAACACTAACAGTGTCCATATATGCGTGAATGTCTCCTGCTTCATGTGTGACGCTATCCACCACAGTTGCTCCGATTGTTGATTTAAACAATGCTTGCTAACAGCGTCTCCCAGATCACGTTTCGCAATAATTTAGGTTCGCAATGCGGACGGTGCTTCGCCCTGCTAGTTGCGAAGGAGTTTGAAAATGGTATTCTTAGAAACATTGTTTTCTTCTCTCTAATAAAGTTCGCGATTTTTTGATGTAAAGAAAAAAACATCTTAAGCACGCCACGTATAAAATGCACACTCGTAGCTTTTAATTTATGCCAGACAGCTTATAATTGCATTACTTGAGGTTAGGTGCCAAATTTGAGTTATTTTAGGCGCTTATATGTGCCGAAGAACGCTAAAGAGAGGTACAGGTGTTACACTAAACCACAGAATAAATTGCAAAATAACGGAAGGAAAATTTTATATAAATAATGCTACATGTATTTAGTAATATATAACAATAATTTTGTCAGGTCTTTTGTTAAAATATCTTCAGTATCATACATATTTTGGGGGCGCATTACTTTTGTACATTTTTCTGTACTGGCCATTGTTTCCTGAAAGATATATATTTTTGAAGAACTAGTTTATCATTTATATTTTTATTCCCATGTGACATACTGATAATACTGTTATCCACATCGAAAGGTACTAACAAGAGATGGCAGAGTGTTTTTGGACAAGTCATACACTAAGAGAAATTATTGTTATTATTATTATTATTATTATTATTATTATTATTATTATTATTATTATTATTATTATTATTATTATTATTATTATTATTATTATTATTATTATTCTATAGCTTCGTGATTTATTCAGAATATTTGGAAAATTGAAGAAATGTATTGTTTTTCATCTTTTAGAGATTTTGTTATTTCCAACATGCCCGCTTGTTTAAAGATTAAATTTTCAAATTTTAGTGACCAACAGAGATACTAACAAGAGAAAATGCTGCGCGCATATGCTTTCAAACAGGATTCCTCAAAAGTGAATTATCTGGCATTATAAGCATATTTTTTCTTGAAAATTTTACGATTTTCACGGTCGGAGTTGGTTGGATCTACAGTTACAATTCAAAACTGCTATTTAAATAGGCTATTTTTCTAAAAAGAGATAATAAAGAAAAAAACCGTTTAGCTTTCCGAAGTACAAGAAAGTTACATTCTTTTTAAATGAAACTCAAATTCCGCTTGGAATGAAATGCTAATTATTTTTATCAAGTTAAAAGATTAGTTTGGTATGCTTTATTCTGAAAAAATACTCTTTCAAAAGGTTAGGTAGAACTGCAAGCTGGAACAAAAAAAACTTGTAAAACCACAAATAATCACATTTTTTCTTACCGCGAATTTGTTTTTTTTCTTTCGCGCACTTTTAGGCCCACTGTGCGCCTCTTCCGCGCCGCTAGACGTCGAATGCCCCCTCCCTTCTCCCCGCCTCCGTCCATCCGTTCGTATTGCTGGCGGCGAACACGCGGACAAGTACAGAGCAAGGCATGGTCAGGGACAGTTTACACGCGGTGAAAGAGGCCGGGTCAGTAGCAGTGCAGGCGGTATCAAGAGTGTGGCGGGTCGTTGCGCATTAGGCCGTGTCCTGCGAGAGCTACATCTTGCGGCAGCGACACGCGACGGCTTCAAGCCACAAATTTCAAACACACAGAATCTTATGCGCCTGTCCTGCGTCGGCGACATCCGCGACGAAGCGACGAAAGCGCTACAAGCGGCGTCGTCTGAGATTCAAACGTGTTTGAATCTTGTCGCTACTTGTCGCCGCTTGTCGCTGTGGAATAATTGCAAATAGTCTGTCTTATTTCACGAGCTTCTGTTGAGGGTGAATTAAACCTATTACTAACCGGCAGAGTGAATATCTGTGGAGAGCTTGTTGAACATAACAAAAATCTTGAATGTTTCTTTTCAACACGCCCTGTCGCGCGGCATCGCAACTTGTCGCTTGAAGCTGACGCAGGCTATCGCTTGTCGCCGCCGGTTGTAGCTCACGCAGGACACGGCCTTAGACATGGTCGTAAAGCGATATGAGGTGCAAAGGAGGCATAGGCTGCGGGAGTCTGAATGGGACAGATATGATTGAGAGATAAAACCAAAGCAAAACTGAGGTGTGTAGCGATTTGTATAAGAAGTACATTACTATGGAATATTTTCTGTATAAGAGATGTAACAATTTCAGTTTGGAGACATAAATAGGTTATTAATAAAGTATCTCTTCTACAAAAATAATAATAGACGAAACATTTCTCGGAAAACTGCACTTCTCATTGAAAACAACACGTACTACCATCCCCCCCCCAAAAGCCCCCATTAGTCCTGGTGTTTCATTTCCCCGATAAATATTCTACTGCAAGTTACCTGGATGTATACAACGCAATATGTTTAAGGGATAGTCCTAATTTTTTTATTATTTTTTATTTATTATGATGCTTTACAGCTTATATTATATATAACAATGCATGGGAATATTGTAATAAAATATTTTCTTTCTGTAGGAAGAAACTTCATGAGACATCACCTAGGTCAGGGTTCTCTAACTGACGGTCCGCGCTCCGCCGTTAGCGAGATTTTGTTGTGTAATTTCCAATTTCATTTAGTGTCAATGGAGATGCCTAAATATATGATGGGTGATTTTAAAACAACCCCGGGGATTGCTCAACCTTTAATATTTAGTGAAGGGAAATTGAGCATTTTCCTGAATGAAGAAAATTAAACTGGATTTGGATGCATTGATTCGTAGTTTCTATTTTTCTATCCTTATGTATTTCAATTCCTCCGTAAATGTCAATTCCAATGTAAATGTCAATGTGTATTTAAAAAAACTGGGTAGTATCGTCTGCGAAAAAGGGCTATTTTTGAGTGGGTAATTGCGGGATGATATTAATAAATATAGAGAATAGTAGAGGAGACGGTGGGGACCTGTGAGTCACTTGCAGTAATGGGATCATTAATAAAATATAATAAATAATGAAAATCAATATTTTTCAATCACATGCAATTAGTCATCGTTTTTGTTGTATTCCTTTCATCTTCTTGCGTTCTACTATTCTTGAAGCGATTTCTAAATGTATTCGTACGGAGAAGCTGACCGAAGGGAGGGAGCTGTCATTCTTACTGTGGGTGATATCGATCCTTTGGTGTTGATTTGAACTTTCTTAGGGATCGACAGATTCAATTTAAAAATAAGACGACAGCTAAAAATAGATTACCTTCCATAATTAATTTTTTTACAATAAAACTACAATACAAATAATTACGTAATTAATAAAGACTTAATATTTAATATTCAATGTAGAGTAAGAGCACCAGTAATGGCCACAGCTTAAAATATTTTTGTACTTTTCCCAACAATTTTGGTCTACAATGCTACATTTATGAGAAACTCAACGAGCTTTCATCTTTTTCCGTAGAAACCTCTTGCCTAAAAATGTCAAATTTTTACTTTCGTACATTTTTATTAATTTATATACAAACCGTGATTTCGTTTCAACCTTTGCCACTTGAAAATTCACTCCAAGGGTACCCATAGTAGACTTACACACAAGAGGTAAACGACTTGACGACGTCTCATGAGGAAAGTATAGGAACGTCAATGGAGATGGTGATAACGATAGAGACGAATTGGGTGACATCGATGTTGATGTCAATGTGAACGATATGTGTGGTATTGACGGAAACGAATGAGTTAACATCGATGTGGATATAGACGAGGAACGAGATGGGAACATCGGTGAGAACATAAAAAAGGTGGCGTAGGAAAATCAGAAAATGGAAGCGCGGAGAGGCGGCATTATTGGGGGTACGAGGCGCTTAAGAGACAATACGAGGTGACATCGGTCAGGGGGTAGCAGCGCGGGGGGGTGGGGGTGGAGCGCTGAAGTAAAGTGAAGCAGGGCGGGAGAGGCGAAGGGGTGGCGGTGGGACGGCACGATGTTGGCGAGTGGACGGCACGTGGGTGGCGGAAGGGGCGGAGCTTGCGCGGCGGTTGGGCGCCACGTGAGCGGCAAGTGGGCAGCTCTTGGGTGAGCACTTGGGTGGGCGCAAGGACGACGCGGGGCGGCAATTGAGCGGCGCGGGGGCGGTGGGTTTGCGCTGGGTAGGCGGCGCGCGTGCGCGGTCAGTATGTGTCGGATGGGTGACGGGTAGACCTCGGGAGAGCGACAGTTATTTGGCGCGTGAACGACGAAACGGCGGCGGGTGGGAGGCGTGGGGGCAGTGATTGGGCGGCAAGTGGGTGGCACGGGGTAGTGGATGTGCGGTGGGTAGGCGATGTGTGGGCGGTGGGTAGGCGTCGGGTGTGTGGCGGGGGGAGGGCGCTGGGGTGGCAATTGGGCGGTGCGGGCACAGTGTGCTTGCGCTAGGTAGGCGGCGTGTGGGCGGTGGGTGAGCGACGAGTTGGCGGGTAGACGGTGGCGGCGCGAGGGCGGCGCAAGGGCGGCGCGAGGGCAGCGCAAGGGCGGCGCGAGGGCGGCGCGAGGGCGGCGCGAGGGCGGCGCGAGGGCGGCGCGAGGGCGGCGCGAGGGCGGCGCGAGGGCGGCGCGAGGGCGGCGCGAGGGCGGCGCGAGGGCGGCGCCGAGTGGCGGCGCGGGGGCAGGGCGGCGCGGCGCGTACGTAGGCGGCGCAAGGGCGGCGCGAGGGCGGCCGAGGGCGGGAGGGAGCGGCGGGAGGGCGGGGCGAGGGCGGCGCGAGGGCGGGGCGAGGGCGGCGCGAGGGCGGCGCGAGGGCGGCGCTTGTATGATGAGTGGGTGGCGCGGGGGCATGGGCGGGACGCGGCGCGTACGTAGGCGGCGCAAGGGCGGTACGTAGGCGGTGCGTGGGTGGTAGGTGAGTGGTGGGTGGACGGGGCGAGGGCGGCGCGAGGGCGGCGCGAGGGCGGCGCCTGTATGTGTGGGCGGCGCGGGGGCACGGGCGGGACGCGGCGCGGGGGCGGGCGCGAGGACTGCGCGGGGACTGCGCGGTGAGAGTGTACACGCGCGATACACAGAGGTGGCGGCAGTGCGCCCCGCTGCCCGTTCACGCCGCAGTGGCCCCGAGCCGATGCTGCCGCCTGCGGTGGCAAGTATCACAAAGGGTGGCGCGGCCGCGTGTGCCGCGAGCTTCCGCCTGCGCTGCTATTCTTCGCTGGGGCCGCGCGGCGACGAACGGAGCAGGGCGCAGGGTGGCCCCTTGGAGGCTCCGAGTTTTCGACATCGCTGCTGCGTTCGTAGAGGGATGGAGTGCCTGTGCACCGGCGTGAGTTGGGCACTGTGGAGTCGATGTGGCTTTGTGTGACTCGGTTGCTGGGGATTTATTTATGGAGTTTGATCAATCAGACTGTGATGTGAGCCTCGGGTTTCGCTTCGGTTTTGGAGGAAGGATTATACAGCAGGGTACGTGGAATATTGCAATTTAACTTTCTGCCGCTTAGAATGTGAACTCTTCTACGTCAAAACGGACGTATTTTACCAAAATTTTATGTCCTCTATTTCGTTAATTATTTTCGTCTTGAAGAGTTAGAACGAATTTACTGTTGTTTTGTTTTTGTTTCGGTTGAATGTTATTACTTAGATCTTGATCATTGTATTTTGCAGTGTGTGAGAAGAATTTTAAATTATCAAAGAAATAGTATATTCCCTTCTTCTACGGATAAATTGTTGTTAGCAGTGAATAAAAGCTAATAGATATAAAATTGATATATAATTTAAGTTATTAGATATTGATTAGCTTAGTTAGTCTCCTCCAACGGCGAGGACTTTCATGTTGACAGTGTATTATGCATGGTCGTATTAGAAAGAAATTTTAAAAAACAATAATGTTGTCTGGATCAGCTACCCTCACAAATGGTGTTGTATGAAAATTATCGACAGAAGTAGCCTGCCTTTTTAATTATTTAAATTTAACTACATTAATTGATTTAATTAACGCAAATATAATAACACACTAATTGTCAAAATAATTAATCATGATGTAAGGTATCACTGTCAGCCGAAGAGGCGATGTAGTAATCTAGAGCGTTTCAGCACTATATGCCCCTCCCTCCCCATTTTTTTCTAGAGTTATTCCAGTATCTTCTAGAAAGATTTAGCTAAAACAGCCAATCGATTCGACTTGTCAAGAACAAACTAATGTGATCCAATGATTAGGTGGCTTACGTTTTTAAGCGACTTCCTCCAAAACGCATTTTATGTGCATTACCTCCACCATATTTTTACAATAACTCATTTCAAATTTGTAAACGAATCTAATTCACATCAGGTACACGGAAAATGATTCGTGAAACCGTTTCAGAGTATTTTTTTGGATTTAATATTACTTAGAATACATTTCCATAGATTTGCCATGGTGTCTACATTTTGTCTATTTCCATGACTTTTGTGGTTTCTTCATAGATCTTACAGCTACTTTATCCTCATCAGATTTAATAATATTTTCTAGGTAATACAAACTGGGACTACTTGACTAGGTACTACTTGACGGACAATACTTTTCAGAAGAAAAATGTTTGAAACGATCTTGCGAGTATTGCCACGATTTTGGATACTTATTTACAATATTCTCGTCATGCGCACTTATGCTGAACGATATTGAGATATCTCTGACACTGTATATTTCTTGAGAAAGCAGGTCTCCCATCATTAGGATTCGTCGCAAATAATGCAGGAACTATCTTTTGGAAGAAAGCATTTTTTCTTATTACACACTATCTTTGACCCGGTTTTGTGACACTGTTATATTCGTTACTTTAATTTTAGTAACATGCACTCATCTCAGGTTCAGAGAGTTAATTAAATCTGTTTTTATGACTGTACAATTTGTTATGGAGTCGCTCATCTCTTTATAAAGCTACTAATTACGTGGATGTAATTTTGTGTATGCAACTATTACGCATAATATAGCTGTGTAATATTTAACTGCTAACTAAAACGTTGCAGTACCATTAACATTTCGACTACTTGATATTTAATGACGGGGTGCCTTAAAAGAACTCGAAAATTTGTTGTTTTTTGTGCCGCTAATGTACGTGTTAAATTGTAAAATTCAGATCGTAACCTCTAAAATTCACTGACATTTGATGTCCACGTATCCGATAAGTCGTCCGAGACTCGTATTTTAGCTTCCGTTAACGCATTAAACTCCGTTGAAATAATGTTCTACGGAGATGCGTATAGGTTAGTGGTTCGCCCACGTAGTTCGACCGACTCTTCATTCACCTTGAGCCATTTCATTCGAGCCTACACAAATGTTTCCCCAGCGATTGTAAAGCTTGCATTACTAATCTTCCTAAAAGGCTATGGCAGGAGTAAATCGAGGACCCTTCGCTTTCTCAGCATGGATGTTAGAAGGAAAGTTTAAATTGCACAGACATCTCATTCGCAAAATGGTGATTAAGGGAAGGAATAATTTGTACTTAAATGTAATGTAATAAATAAAAGCAAAAGTAAATTGTGTGTAAATTTCTACACAAGTGTACTATGCATATCGGAGATATGTAGTAAGAAATGGACTACCATCACATGATTTTCTGAACAAGGAATGCATTTTTTACAGTCGACGCATAGTATGTATACACTTTTAGTGGTAAAATAATAAAATTTTTGTAATCTGTATGACTCGCATTTCGGACATTTAACATCAATGTATTTACATATAATTTGCCAAGCTTTATTTATGAAGATTTGAGTAATTGATTTCTTTAGTTACGTTTTTACACTTTCTAAAAGCTTTCACATTTTATTGTTTTAAAATTTATTTTAAATACAGAAAATACTTTTAATGGAGGATTAAAAAAGAACAAAGAGAAAGAAAAGGAAAACAGTCGCGAAGTTCCGGTCGATGTCTCTGAATATGTAATATACATTTTAAAGCTATAATAATGATTACATAGTACATTAACCACTTCTCCAACAATGTCTTTGTTTATGATATACCTAATTTATTGCAAAAGTTACATTGTAGCTTCATTCTCGTGCCATTAAATAGTCATATCAAATGATCATGGCATATGATGACGGGCGTAGAATTATATGAAAATAGTTGCTAAACGCAATAACTTTCAAATATACGAAAAAATGCTTTGGGCAAAGTACAGTTATAGAAGAACTTGAAGAATGCTGAGTTCTAAGCTACAATGTGAAAGGTTTTGTGTAATTCAGTATTCCAGTGGAGGAATTTCCGACGGCGGCTAATGCGATTGAAGCGTAAACAGAATTTTTTCCAGAGACCGGATGCAAAAACATCTCAGAAAATCCCCTCTGGGTAACATCACCTCTTTCGGGCGCTCTTTTTCCCGCGTCGAGTCGCAGCCGCGAACCGCATCGCAAATTTCCCTCCAACACGTGCGGCGCATTCTTCAGCGCGGCAAACAAGCGAGGAGCGCTTGCATTCTCGACTGTCTCCGCGGAACGGTCGGGAAGTGTCGGGCAGCGGTGCGCGGAGCCCTGTGCGGGCGCCGGCCCCGCGCGTCAGCTGTGGCGAGCGGGCTCGTCGTCGGCGGCAGCGCCTGCGGCCGCGGCGAGGGCGGCGAGGGCGGCGAGGGCGGCGAGGGCGGCGAGGGCGGCGAGGGCGGCGAGGGCGGCGAGGGCGGCGAGGGCGGCGAGGGCGGCGAGGGCGGCGAGGAGGGCGGCGAGGAGGGCGGCGAGGAGGGCGGCGAGGAGGGCGGCGAGGAGGGCGGCGGGGCGAGGGCGGCGGCGAGGGCGGCGGCGAGGGCGGCGGCGAGGGCGGCGGCGAGGGCGGCGGCGAGGGCGGCGGCGAGGGCGGCGGCGAGGGCGGCGGCGAGGGCGGCGGCGAGGGCGGCGGCGAGGGCGGTGGCGAGGGCGGTGGCGAGGGCGGCGGCGAGGGCGGTGGCGAGGGCGGCGAGGGCGGTGGTGGCGGGGGCGGTGGTGGCGGGGGCGGCGGCGGTGGGGTGGCGGCGCCGGGGGAGAGGTGGAGTTGAGGGTAATGGCAGAGGCGGTGCCGTACAGACTGTTGGTTGGAGGGCGGTGGCGGAGGCAGGGACAGTTAAGAGCGCGCCGGGAGAGCTTGTTGGGTGGAAGCGTGCCGGAGTGAAGCGGAAGCGGACTTGGGAGGGACATTGGGACTGTTGTGAAGGCAGGGATGTGACGGAGGTGGAGATTATGCGGACGTGGAGGCGGGGAGGCGCGGAGGCGAACTGGCGAGGGACGCGAATTGGTGAAGGAGGCGTAGATGACTAAGGCGGGATGGCGAGAGACGCGGGGAGGTGACGAAGGCGAGGTGATGACAGTTGGGGTTGTTGACAGCGACAGGTCGGTGTCGGAGAAATAGTCAGTGACTGAAGGGCGGGGTATCTGGTAGTTAGTGGGGGCGAGGCGCTGGCGGAGCGTTGGTGACAGCGAGATGGTGAGGGAGGGTGGTGGCGGTGAGGCGGTGGGAATGGGTGCTCTGAGGATGCTGAAGGTTCGGCGGCTGTAATGTGGAGGCGCAGGCGGAGGTTTGGCGGCGGCGGCCGTGGGGAGGGCGGGTTGCTGGGGGGTAGCTGATTGGTGGCTGGCCACAGGCGCGCGTAGCTGGTGCAATGGCGGTGTGGCCGATGGGGCCAGTGTGGTAGGTGCGGCACGCCCGAGGCCTCGCTGTCGGCTAGTAGCCCGTGGACGTGCACAGTGGACAGATATCCGGAAATCATAAAGGCATATTACGCCAAACCTCGGGGAATATAACTTTTAAGACTGCTTCAAGTTGCAGCGATGGCAATGTACTGAAAATTACGAGTAATTACATTGGATCGTCAATAATTTTAACGTAACAAAATACGAGCCGTCAAAAAGCCGTTCTCAAAGTCCGAAAACTGAGTTCGTAAAAACGAGCTTTCTGTATGGTCATCGTCGTGTACTGTGACCAGAAGTTCAAAAATTACTCTGCACTGTAATACGTAGTATTTCATTTTATTATAATATATGGATTTGAGATCTCATTAGAGCTGGTATTTTTGTTTGTACCCATTCAGGTGGTTAAAATTTCCTTCAGATAGTCTAAAAACATATTTGTCCAAAAATGTGCACTTTCTGAAAATCCGAACTATGTACTATGGAAAACCAATTAATTGAGATTTTTGACGCTCTACTGTATTAAATCGACTCATTTATTAATGATACATTAATACTTATTGCAAACTCTGTTAACATATCTTACTTGTTTTGAAGACAGAGTATAGATAAAATTTCTATAAGCTAAAATTATGTCGGGCAAATATTTTGTAGACTCGAATGGGTATGCCTACTCTGAGGGATTTCTCAAAGTAATGGGAATTACTCCCAGTGAAAACTCGACTTCTATCTATGTTCTGTCTCATTTTTTCGTCATACATTCAGTCATTCCAAGAAAGGGAAGAGGGATCAATCACACAAAATCCATTACTCAGAGAAGGAAAGTGTGAATACAGTGAAGGACACACAAACGTAGCTATTACGATTGAGAGATTTCCTACACAAGCCGCGGCATCATTTTTTACACAAGCCCAATAGGAAATACATCTTAATACGACAAAATCACGAAATCTAGGGTTTTGCAATTTAACAAATTCATGACGTTGACCAGAGAATTGACTGAAACTCTAATAAGCAGTTTATGTCAAAAGAAAGCTCCATTAACACTGAAATTTTTCGTATATAATGAAATGACTTGCTGAACTATTTTAATCAATATTGTTTGATAATGAGCAACTTGTTTTCATATTAATTTAATTGATTAATTCTAATTGTTTAGAAAATACATTTTCTGGGCAGCTCTCTAAGAGCTGAAGTTTCATGAAACTAATGATACTCCAACAACACGCATTATTTCCAACTGTTAGTATTATAATATTACTTACTCCCGTGACTAAATCTTCCATATTTTAACTGGATTGCATATACTTTTTGTGTTTAGTGACGTATTATTTCACTTGGGTATTGCCTCATTAACAAATGGCATGTGCTCCAAACCCGCCAACATATTTGTCCAGGCCTGCATTAGGACGAGTAGGTTTTCTACTTCAGTGAGTGAGTTATTAGTGTTTCCGGGTGCATTAACTACTTTGGTCATTAATCCCGTCAGTTTAGCTCTTGGCAGAGTTGGAAGGTGTTATCTCTAAGACATCTCAGTCAGTTTTACTTCAGCAACCTAGCCACTGCACCCCAACAATTATTGTACAGTTCTGAGCCACATATTCATTTATCTTTGATTTTTGACAATTCAAAAATATTAATCAAAATTAGTTTTATATTAAAGAACTGGCAGTGTAGTGGGCTCTACTTTAACAAAAAGTTAAAGAAAGAATTTGAAGCTTGTTTGAGAAATTCTTATTTAAGTTTTGGAATTGTCAGGATTTCTCTCCAAATTCCGCGAAAACTTCTAACATTTCGAAAAAAACTGAAATGAAATGATTTGAAGATCTAATATTATCATACTTCTATCCGTACTTTGTACACTGTTAAAAGGTTAAAAATGGGTATTATTTTCCAGAAATTCTTGAAAACGTTCTACGTATGTCGTGTATTCTGGGGGCTTGGAGGACCTGGAGATCGGCTAAATATATCGGGGTTATCGCTTTTTGGGAATATTCTATTTAGATGTAGGGGCTAATGCAATGCAAAGATACCTGTGTAGACAGAGAGCCATGCGTTTAATGATTTGTTTCCTGATCAGAGACCCAAAAACGTGCATATCCATGAAAATATTGACATCGATGGATTTGTAGCGATACATAACTTATAAAAGAAAGTAATACTTTTTTAAACATAAATATCAATTTCTCGATTGATAAGTGGGTTATACAGGATCATTCATTTTATTGTCACTTAAAATGAGGTTCACAAATTCAGCTTCTCACTTAAAGTTCGAAAACGGTTTGTCTCACAGATAAATTTACTTACGGAGATTCGATCATTTGTTTCAGTTACAAAGGTGAATGTTAAACAAGAATGCAACACTTTTACAAAAAACTTCATGTGTGAACAATGTGTTATTTGTTACTTTTCATTACCCCATTAAACAGCAAGTAAACAAATCGTATAAAAAAGAATCGGTTTTGGTGCATATATCTTGTCTTTAATCATATACTCACTATACCTTTAGATTATCCTTGCTAGCAACAAATTTCATTTCCTCAGGATTGTCGACGTGCGTAGAACGGATTCTACTTCTCTAGATAGATCTTCGTTCTGATCTGTCAACTCGTCTTCAACAGAATTTACCATTAGTACACGTAATTAAAGAACGTGCAGATTGATAAAAAGTTCGAAAAATACGGAGAAACCCAAGAATATAAAGTCCTCTGTTTACAAACTGTGAGAACAACCTCTACAAAAAGCAGTTAGTCTCAGTTAACCAGGATTGACATTTCCACGAATAGAGGTTTTTCGTGGAAAAATGTGGGGATATAATTAGTCTCGCTAATAAAAGTTTCCCACTTATCAAAGTTTGGCTGTTATATTCATTTTCAGTTCCATTCAATTCAAGCAATGTCTCTGACAGCGAAGTCCTAGGGTTCGGGCCCCGATGGAGGCAGAATTTTGGACACTAGCTACTCGTACGTAGATCAGATTCAGTTGCTGTCTGGAGGAGAATTCTAGAGTCCGGTTGTTCTGATCGGTAGTTGTTCGTGGTTTCTTCAGTCAACCTCAGGCGAATGCTGGAGTAGTACCGTAACAAACGGGCCACGGACTGCGCGATCTCTCCTTCCTCTTCCTCGTGCTATCCTCCCCCATTACTTGCATACACTTGCCCTAACATGCACTATTTTGCCACAAATACCAGGAGACCATTCGGGTATTTAGATCTTGTCCCGACTGGGGAGGTGCCCCGTCAGTGGGAGACACGTGGTCGGTGAAAACTCCGCAAGCCGACGTGTAATCCGGCGCCGGATCTCGCCAACCGGGAGGGGAAGATCACCGCCACCTCCGCGATGAAAGCATGCATTATATTTACGGGACTATGACCTTGGCAGTTGACGCGCCGGAAACACTAATCAATCAACCAATCCCCTTGAGGGTTTTTTTAAAAATTTGATTCATCCAGGTTTCCGCGCGTTCGAAGTCGAGCCCTCCCGAGTGTCCCTCGGAGAGCAATTTCGGCCAGTGCGCGCGTGGCGACGGCCGGCGCAGGGCAGCGCCGTGGCGCGCCGGCGGCGAGGACTGTCAGCCGCTTCGTTAGCGACGGCACTGCGGTGGCGCGCTCCACGTGCCTAATTAATTAGCGGTGAGAGATGCGCGTGATAGGCGCCGCGCGTGGTGAGGCGGCGAGGCGGCATGTCAGGCGGTCAGGCGTTCACGCTCGACACTGCCCCGCAAGAAGGCGGCCGCCTCGCCTCTCCGTTCGTGGAACCGATCCCGGGCGCGGACGCCAGTGCTTGCCGAGCTCTGTGGCTCCGCAAGGCGTCGTGGCGAAAGGCATTTCTCATAGGCTGGGATATCTCAAGGCAACGAATGTTGCCACCGCAGCGTCTCTGATCGGGAAGTCTTGGCGTTGGAGTGGAGTTGATAGATACCAAGCTGAGTCGAATATAACCACTGTATAGAGGAGAATTGTTGCGGCCGGCTGCTCTGATCGGTGGTTTTCCGTGGTTTCTCCTATCAATACCAGCGCGCCGTATCTTGACAAACAGAACAATGACCGCGCGTGATCTTTCCTTCCTGAGCCTTGATCGCTGCTTTCCCTTCACACACACACACGCTCATACACACACACACAGTTGCTAGCTCTTCATTACCATACATGTAGGGAGAGCAATAGAGAGTCCTGGATGAGGCGGGGCCCCGCTGGCGGAAATACCTGGAAGGGAAACCCTCGGAAACCAATGTAAAGGTCGGCTCCATATCTCACATTGTTGTGTTATAGCAAGAGAAGATCATCGCCCTCTCTCTGGTTGTAACATTCATTACAATAACGGAACTAATTACTGCAGCAGTTGATGCGCCCAGAATCAAAATAACCAAATACTCCATCTCGGATGGACACGCCAGTGCTGGGCATGCTCTGTGGCCCCGGACGGAGGTGTGGGGAGTAGCATCTCCATTCGTGGAACGAATGTTTGATATTATAAGTCAAACAAATTAATAAAGATAAACATCTTTTTGTTATATAATACAATGCGGATATTTTAGAAGTCTTGATGCCGCAGAAGCCTTTTTTTAGTCGTCCAGCCTTCGCTGACCGGGAACTCTGCTCAGAAATCTTCCATAATTTGCCTAGTTCTTTTCCTATAGAACGGGCACTTCTATACGTACCCTATAGAAGGGGTTGATATTTCTGCCTTTGTATACGTGCACACAATAGACACCATGGAGATAATTTTATGGTTTACTGCTGTACACAAAGAATCCCCATCCCCCGGCCGAAATCCGTAAAATCTTTGTTCATTTCTTTTTAAAATTTGTTGCGTCTTTTTTGCAACAAGTCTCTTATTCTTTCTTGAGCATTGAACGTATCTGGAGTAATCCTCAGTTAAATTTCTACTTTTTTGCCTCGTCGCGCCGCAGTCCGTCAGTGCCTTTTATCCGTTCGACCAGGGGCTCGTGCCGTTAGTAACCGGAGTTCCCAGAGGGTCTCCCGTCTAGGAATCCGTACTGTCTCGAATTGCTTAACTTCCGTGACTTCATAGAGCGTAGTTAAGCAATTTGGCTAACGACGCCGGCGTTACAAATAACATTTCTGCCATTTTGATTGGAAGGTTTTTTCGTCCGGTACTTAGGAAAGAATGCAAAAGCGGGGAATCATGGAAACCTCGGGGGTAGATTCCCGGGCAGCAAAAGTCCGTCTACCAAAAGAGATTTCTGCGGCGCCCGGCGTCTTAAATTGCTCACTCTATACGTTGGTCATTGAAATGGATTTACTTACATGATTGACGTAATGCTTTGTTAAACATAAACGTGAAACATGAACCAATAAAAAATGTGGTATCATATAGAATAATATCAAAGAGAACTGTTTATTTATATTGAACTATACTCTCTTGTATTCAGTTGGATAATTCTGTATTTTAAAATAATGAAACTTTTGACAAAATGTAAGAAATAGAATACCGAATTTATCAAGAGATTATGTAGGGGCGAAAAAGTGCAGGTCATCGGCCGAATTTAGCATCGAAAGTGAGCACACCCAATTCAGCAGGCTCTTTGGATAAAACACAATATAATAATAATAATAATAATAATAATAATAATACATGCATATTTAGGAAATGTGCTTTAAATTTTTAAATGCGATACTGTTATAAGAATGCTTTTTACGTTGTATAAATTGATTATCGATATACATTACCTTTTGAAATAGACATAGAATTTTAACAATATTCAATTCCCAAAACTTACTTGACTGGAATATTTGTTATCAGGGGAAAATTTGACGACAGAATTTTTGTTGCGATGCATTCTAAAAACTCTACGGAGTCTGACAAACTTCGTTTTCTGAATACCCTCGAGCAAAATAGTCTCCAGCAAAAAATAACATTTTATTCCTCTTCCTGACAGAAAATGAAAAAAGCAGAGTACTTCAGCAGAAAGGTCGTGACCCTTTCCATCTCCCTCAGGTGACGTATCTCTTCTTGAGCTGAGAGAGAGGCAGAGAGGGAGAAAGAGATGTAGTAGTAGAAAAAACGGTGCATATAGATGTGTATTAATGAGTGTTTATCATTGTATATAAATCAAAGTACGTTCATAGTAATTTGTTGCACTATGAATTTTACTTAAATAAACCCTATATTCTTTTGGTTTTGAATAACCAATGTAACACGGTGACTTTCATTAAACCCGGTGACATACCTTATATTACACAAAGATCCCGTTACGCATATACGTTATTTGTCTCAGCAACATAATCACCAGCAAAATCTTTATAATCGGTGATCGTTTGCCTGATGGTTGGTTTTCAAATTGATACTGTCCTTTTTGCCCTTCTCCAATTTGCCTTTCAGCAATATCTTTTTGCCTTCTTCTAGAGTAAAGGGCCCATATATAGTTCTTGCTCCTAAGTTCGTTCACCGCCGATGTGCCCTTTAAAATATTAGTTTTATAATGAAAAACGTTTGCAAAGGATAAAGTGGTAGTTTGTACACTTTTCCACTCAATGTTTTCGATTTCACTTTTTCCACTCGAAGTTTTCCGCTACTGTATTTTCACACAACTGCATTTTTCCACGACTTTATTTTTCCACTCTATTTTTCATTATGTATTTTATTTGAAATAATTTATTTTCGCTAAATACAAGAATAATTCAGATACGAATATCATCGGAATAGGATATGCGATCCAACAACGGGGAAATTCTCATTATCCAGGAAATCTTCATTCTTAGAAACAATATTAGAAACTTCTATAGATGAATTATCCGACTATACGTTGAAGTTAATTTAATGATACATATTTTTACAGATATGTTGTATTCGGTAAGATTTTTATATTTGCTAATCGCTTGTTAATATACAACAATATGTTATTAACGTTTTAAACCATGAATGAAATGTGTGTAAAATTTTTACATTGCCATGAGCCTGCTTTGATTGTATTTACCTATATTTTATGCTCTAGTATTTTATTTCCAAAATTTTTCACATTATGTTTTCTAATTTATTATTCTTTTGAATAATAGTTATATAAATTTAAGACTGGAAATAGAAAACTGAAAATACTAAAATGGGAGAGGAACATCAAATTAAAACCACAAAAGTATAATTAGAAACCTTTTTTATCTTTAGGTGTTCAGGCATTGGGGCACAGTCTTAAATGTCTTTTTGAGCTGGTATTATGAAGCAGTGTCAGTAGATGTGGTTAACTGAACAGATG
Organism: Teleogryllus occipitalis; assembly: GCA_011170035.1. Classification (NCBI taxonomy): domain Eukaryota; kingdom Metazoa; phylum Arthropoda; class Insecta; order Orthoptera; family Gryllidae; genus Teleogryllus; species Teleogryllus occipitalis. The sequence goes on from BLKR01001729.1 coordinate 193,719, forward strand.
TTAACAGTTCACTGAAGATAGAGGCGGCACTGCTACACAGGAGCATCAAGGAGCAACAGCGTGGAGTTATTAGATTTCTATGGAGTGAGGTTGTGATACTGATTGATATTCATCAGAGAATGAAGACGAAATATGGGGACTGTCTGACACAGCGGCAAGTGTCCGAGAAGTGTAAGAAACTCAATGTTACCACATTTTGAGTGATGCTGTATGTCTAGGTCAGGCTCATTGTGTTTTGAAAGATTAGTCTGTAGCAGCAGCAGATCGGTGTGTCACCCTGGTCGAAATGGCTTCCTTACCTGCAGATGAGCCTTTACTGCTTTACATGAAGCCTCAAATATTTTCAAAATTTGCTCAAAAATTGCGGTGAAGTTTTGGATTTAAGTTTGTCCCCGGATAGCATAGACGTTTAAGAGAATGGTGCAGGTCTCTTGTTCATTGAAATTCATAAAAAATACGACCACATGTCTGAAAATGTTAAGTACCCCCAATAATCAAAATGTTTCAAATTTGCAGTGCTTGAGTCTGGCCATATCAGTCGGGGAATATGAACTTCAGAGAAAATTGTCCTTATGGTTTAGGAGCTAACGTTGACCACAGACGGGGACGGTCTATCGGACATGTTTTGCGGCAAAAATTTTTCTATATCAAGCACCGAACGTGACTAACGTGAACTTGAGTAGACAACTTGTTAGAAGACTTTTACTACACATGGGCACAAGATTTATTCTCACGAGCTCACAATACGAGTTTTTCCGACGAAAATTGCAACTTCTGCCGCATCATTAAAATACTTTCCCTTTATCACGAAAGTACGCCATATGATGTGAAAGTAAAAAAGCAAGTACAGTATTTTCTTCTTTTTATCTGTTTCCGAAAACTAAGAAATGAGCAAATTTTAGAATTCTTAGTAGATGTAATTCACATGTAAATAAAAATTCTATAATTCCATAATTTCTTAGGTAATAAAAATATACGTCTGATTATGGATGAACATAATCTTAAATGAATTCAAAATACTGATCTTGTCAATCATCAAAATAGGAATTTTCTAAAAAGTAATATTTTTTCTCTGATTTCTGCTTCAGTATATTTTTCTGGCTGGTTTAATGTGCATTTGTGAATATAAGTTTTTATTCTTCCTAAGACCTTTTGATTTGGTTTTAATATTAATTATTCTGTCGTATACATTCTATCCAATTAAACTAGGTAAAAAGTTATGGAAAGTTTGATATTCAATTCGTATCTAAAAACGCGTGTTTGAAGTTTTTATTGCATTATTTATCATCATTATGCATAATGGGAACGGTATTAACCCTATTTCTAGAAGGAAGATTTTATTTCATCGGAAATATTTTTTGAGGATTAAAAAATAAATTAAAAATGAAACTTAATATGGAACGCATATTCTCAATTTGTCACCGAATTAATTTAATAGTAAAACTCCAGTCAAATCGAAAGGCTCACCATAAAGTTCTTTGTAGGTGCGGGGGCTTTTTCATTTAATACTCAAACATAAAAGTATTTCGAAGGTACGTTCATTTCACTATAAAGATATCTGCTCAATATAAATACATTGAAAGTCTAAAGAATAAACAAATTGAATAAATATTTTCACAATTTTAAAGGAAAAGGATGGGTTACATTCCTGGCGCTGTATTGTATTGTTTTATTAAAAGTCGTTTATGGTCGTAACAAAAATGGAAATATTCAGTATTTCTATTTGAATATTTAGGAGATGTATTGTTTTCTAAGAGAAGTAGACTAAAAGAAGGGGTTAACACTGAAAGATTACTGGACGTTCGGCCAAAATTTAAACTCTGTACCTGGACTATTTGCAAAAAATGTAAATAATTAGAGACCCTAAAGCAACAAACGCGAGAGTGCCTTCTACCAGGCCGTGTACGGAGAAGGGTGGAACGGGGCCCATGGCGGCAGTCGGGAGGCGTCGCCGCCGTTAGCTTTAAACGTACGGTGACGACGCTTTGGCACCCTCCCCGCCGCGCGACGCCCTGCCCCCGCAGCTCCTGATTTGCAGAGCCCGCGTGCCAACAAAGCAAATACAGGTGCGGACGGCGGGGCGCGGGGGCGGGGCGCGGGGGCGGCTGGGGCGGCGGCGCCGTTGGCCGAGGGCCGAACGCCTCGATCGATGCGGCGCGCGGGGGTCGGCGGGGCGGCTCCTGCCACGGCCAACGCGCTCTTTGCGACGGATGCGTCGCGACGCCCGGGCCGACGGCGAGGGATCTCGGGGCTAGGATAGCCTATGGAGGAAGGGTGGTAGGACGGGGAAAGGCTGAATGGGGAAGGATTGGATGGGGAATGGTCCGGACGGGCCGGGGCCGGACGGCGCGGGGCTGTAGGGGGAGGGCGCTGTAGGCAGAGGGGGCTAGACGGGCGGGACGAGAATGGGCAAGACGGGAATGGAGGTAAACGGGACGACTGAACGGGACGACTGAACGGGATGACTGAACGGGACGACTGAACGGGACGACTGAACGGGACGACTGAACGGGACGACTGAACGGGACGACTGAACGGGACGACTGAACGGGACGACTGAACGGGACGACTGAACGGGACGACTGAACGGGACGGCTGGACGGGACGACTGAACGGGACGACTGAACGGGACGACTGAACGGACGACTGAACTGAATGGGACGACTGAATGGGACGACTGAGGACGACTGAATGGGACGACTGAACAGGACGACTGAACCAACGACTGAACGGGACGACTGAACGGGGAGCTGGACGGGAGCTGGACGAGGGGACTGGACGAGGGGCTGGACGACGAGGGCTGGACAGGGGCTGGACGAGGGCTGGACGAGGGACAGGGGGCTGGACGAGGGGGCTGGACGAGGGGGGCTGGACGAGGGGCTGACTGAGGGGGCTGGACGAGGGGCTGGACGAGGGGGCTGGACGAGGGGGGGCTGGACGGGGGGGGCTGGACGAGGGGGGGCTGGACGAGGGGGGGGGCTGGACGAGGGGGGGGGCTGGACGAGGGGGCTGGACGAGAGGGCAAGGGGCGGTGGACGGCTGAAAGGAAACGGGGGTGAGAGAGCCGGAAGTTGTTGCAGTGGGAAGAAAACAGAAAGGAGCGCTACTTTATGGGTTAGTTGAATAGGCGCGAATGCGAATTTTAGAAGGTGATGCAGGAAACGACAAAAGCCAGAGGTGAAGGTGGAGGTGAAGACGAAGACCAAATCGTGGAATACGGAGTGGGCGACTCAAACAGATATGATTTCCTTTTATTATTACTTCCTTATTCTATTTATATTTAGAATCTCTCAATTTCCCCTCATTTAGAAATAAACAACAGTCAACGATTGAGCATGACGTGTATATTTCTTCTTTATGAGTCACAGAAATATCATAATCGTTTTTCTGTTGTATGATATGTTATTTATTTTACACACTAAAATATACCTTGCATTGGTTGTGGATTGAACTTAAATTTGTCTTCAAATGAGAAAAACAGACTCTCTACAACTACAGTAAAAAGCTGCGTTCAAAAACAACAATTTTGAGGAATCAATCAAGCCAAAGATGTTCATTCCGTCGATGACCTAGGTAAGAAGTTTCTAAAAAGTTGGAAGTAAGGATGTGAAGAGGAGCATAGGAAAGAAGAGACGAACGAAGAGGGAAATGAAAGAGTGTTGGGTGAAATGTCAAAATATGCTAAAGTGAAGAATAAAAAAAGAAATGCTGCTAAAATTTAAATAAACTGCAGGAATTGTCTCTATCATGGAATAATTCTGATATGCTTACACTGACTTCTCAAGCTAAAAATTTGCGGGAAGTTAGCCAATTAACAATGCGCAATGTGTGCAGAAAACCCTGAATAACCACTCCGTGAGTTAAATATTAACGTTCTCTATGTGACGTTTGCTACAAGGAATAAAAATTGGGGCAAAATGAATAATTTTGCTACCATTTGTATAATGTTTGCATTAACCAAAATTGACAGAAAGGTTTCACATAGACTCTTTATAGTATTTAATAACCCATACAGCTTTTAGGTCTAATTTCAACCATCTTCTGTACAACCTTTTGCTACAGGTTGTCAGGCAGAGAAATGGAATACAAGAAAAAGCTATATGAGTTATTAAAAAATATAAGACTATGTCAGAGCTGATTTTGATGTGAACTATTTAAATAATATTATAAGCCTACTCGACTTCCTATTATAAATTAAATTAGAATTGCGAATTATAAATTAAATCCTAGTATTATTAAATTAGAACACTTTTATTGAATTGAAACTTATTTTCCGCGGAAAATTACGTCTTCCCGTGCCAACCACTGTTTTTATGGGTGGCAGGCTTATCTATCTATCTATCTATCTATCTATCTATCTATCTATCTATCTATCTATCTGTCTTTGTGTATATATATGTATGTATGTGTATATATATATATATATATATATATATATATATATATATATATACATGTATATGTATATATACATGTATATGTATATATACATGTATATGTATATATGTATATATGTATATATATATATATATAGTCCATATGTGTGTCGCACATAGACGCAATTAGTAATGGGAGTGTTTAAAGAGAGCTTTTTAAAGAGTGGTTCGGGCATGCGGGGGTGTTGTTGATTTATTCGGTTATGACCACTCAAACGCCCCTGAACTCTACGGAACCCGCCGCACAGTCGAGGGTGTACGTCTTCACTGCAAACTGCCCCCGCGGTTGTAAAATATTACTTGAATCTCGGACAAGTAAATCAAATTTCTCTAAGTTGTGTCAGAGCGAACGCATGCTCAAATATGAGCGTGCACTTGTGAAGGGATCAATTTAGATCCGCGAGAATATGGAAAACGTTAATTTGAATACCTGTATTCCCCGAACTCTAGAAAACTTCCACGGACAGTGCAGATGAATTAATGTTCAGAAACAAGAATACCGGGCCATATCAACATTCGGTCGAAGGTTCAGGGAAACTAGAACAACAAATCTCTGTGTGAGTCATGGACCCAGAAGTTGAACTGCAAAGCTTGTTTCAGGCATATTTAGTCTCTTAGATTTTGCAACGGTAAATACGGTACCTTCCAAACGCATGCCGCTAGGCAGTTTCTATTCCAATGCGAGCATTTCGATGAAATGGAATTTTTTGAAGTATTCTCTCCACAGCAATGATTTTGCCATCCAAATAGGAAATTCTGACAATTCCTTTGTTAGCTTACGTAAATATCGAATAACATTGTACTGACTGGCTACATTTGCTTGTGAAGCTTTCTGCCTAGAGAAGGCAATAGCATCGTTCTGCTAATTGGAGAAAAGACATTTGGAACGTGACAGTTTGTTGTAGAGCTCACTTCAGAAACAAAGAATTTGGTTTTGCTAATTCTTTAGTGAACGTTTCATACGTACCCCATTGCTTTCTTTATTCTTTCCATTAGATATGTTTCTAGTACGTACACAACTTTCATTTCGACAATTTAGGAATGTCTGGCCCTGTGTCCAGATTACTACATAAATTGCATACATTAGTAGTTAATATATGTTTATTCAGTGAATACTATCATGTATTAAAACAGGAGTTATTTCCAAAAAGCAAGAGTTGGTAATTGAAATGCGACGTTCACAATAAGGGTCACAGTTATATTCACGGCGTGGAAAGCAATGGATGATTACATTTTTACTCATAAATACAGACTTCTAGTGGGAGGATTAAGCTACATAATATTGAAACCTAGATAAATTGATAAAATAATGGAAAGCATGGCAACAAAACTGCAACTACCCTAATATTGAACGTGTATGATAACTGTAATTTATTATTAATCCTTCACGCTTTTCCTATAAAGTTCCATCATATTATCTTCCTTTTGCAATTCAAATAATACCATTAATTTTAAAGTATACGGTGTAATCATCCAGAAATTATATAAGGGTGGTTCAACCAATCATGTATCTAATTTCAATTTACCTTATTAAATGGGAAAATTTTTATTTTTTAAAAATAATTTTGAAATCTTTTCTTCTTAAAAATATACTTGTGGAATCTTCAGAAACTCCTGAACGATTGGAATAGCCCATATGTTTATCAATTACCGAAGTTTTTGAATTTATTCACGTGAAAAATTTAAACATTTATTTCATATAATTATAACGTAATATGTGATAGTTCTTCCTTTTGATTCTCGAAATAATCTTGTTTAGTTGCGAAAATATGAAAGAACAAATTAGTACAACTTTTGCGGAGAGACATTATTTGAATGTTTGTCTCTCCAACATAAGATTATTTTTATTATTTTAGCAAATTTCCTTCAGTTTTTCAACACCATCCACTCCAACTAATTATATAAAGCAACTTTATGTTAATTTATTAATTTTGACATTAGAATAATATAAATTTCTATCTTAATCTCTATTTTAAACACATTAGAGCTCTAATTTTCTCTAATCTTTAACTTTCGTGTTTTGTACTACACCGCCTTCGAGTTAAGAACTTGTTACCTACAAGAATCGTACCAAATGAGCAACACGAAAACGAAAACTCATGGAATGGTAATGACGAACCATAGTTATTAATTATCAAAATACTCGTATATAAAACTGATATGGTGACATTTTCTTCGAATGCAATTAATGCAGTAATACGTGATGTTTTAGGTAAGGTAATGAGACAATTAATGAAAGCTATGGCGTAGCTCCGTGGAATGATTATTGAATATGTTAATAAATGAACGTTTTAAGTTTTATGGGTTATCTACTTCTCTCATTGGATGATCCAGCTTATATTCTCATAAAATAGTTTATTTAATAATTGATCAATGCATTACTTTCCTCGGCAATATAGCATTCGTTCGAAGCTAGAGGAGGTTCAGTTTATTAATGCTCTTGATACGAAGTGCTTATTCAACATCAATTTTATTATTTAACTCAATTTCACAAAATGTGTATAAAATGAGAAATATTGAATGAATACTATATACAAATATTATATGAAGAATAAGAAAAACAAATAATTTAAATTTTACTTAGGGAAACGTAAATTTTCACAAATACTATCTGTGATTGATTTGTAAAAAAGTGTGGTTTGTATTATGCTATGGAACTGGAAATAATACTATTCGTATTAATTAAAAATATACATATATGTATCTCGTAATGATTCTCAGTTCAGTGCTTCCGAATTCAACAATTATTTAAAATTGTTATGTTTGTTGAATACATATTTTACTTCCACCTTCCAGAGCGACTCATAAAGTCTTATTTCTTCGCCATGTAGTAAATAAAACGACGGTTCCATGATGTCCTTTGTGCAACATTGATACTTTTTCCCTCACAAACAAGTTCACAGGATGATGGCAGGGTCCATGTACGTGCAATACGACGACCGTGTGATCCACCCATGCTCACTGGTGGTGCAAACAATGGTTACTGAACTCTGGCTCGCTGACATAGCCTAAGCTTTTGTGAGAGAAAACACTAGCAGCTTCGACCTCCAGTGTAAACACATGGATAGTGTACTGACGAACTTGTAGAGAGAGCACTGCTCTTGAAACGATTCTCTTTTGCTCCAATGGCATGATTACTTTTATCCTGAAAGCATCCTTATGGAAAAACGTATGTTTGATACTTTGCTGTAAATTAAACTGTTCTTAATAGTAGAAAAAACTTGATGTGACAATATATTTTCATCCTGCGTTGTATCTTTGGACCCTGTAAATATATCGATTAATCGTGACAACTAAATATACATAAGAGAAACATATCTTACAACAACGTAAATAAAGAGAGAAATCAACTTACTTGGTGTTAAATAATTATTTTATATTACTGTTACAGCGCGAATATTCAAAAAACTCGCTTTTTTTTCGACTTTTTACTTTCTTACCTTTCTTGGTAAGAAGTAGTATAGTAAAGTAGGTCAGAAGTCAGTGATGTTTGGATAGGAAAACGTCTATAGCCGATTTCTGGTAAAGGGAAGTAGATAAATCGTGTTTCAATATGTAACAAATAACTTCCTCTAACAATATGTGTATTCAAAATCCATGTTTTGTGGATACTCGATACCGAAAAATCAATTGACGGCGAAACGTGTCTCTGTTTCTGTGCCGGAGGTTAACGCTAGCTCCTAAATTATTTAATTTCCCCGAAGATTGATATTCCTCGTAGACCTAAATGAACTCGTGACTCTACGAGTTTGAAGGGGATATATTGATTTTCCATGGTACTTTAAATGAAACCTTAACATTTTGAAACTTTGATCAAAAGGCTATTTTTTTAATTAAAATTCCGTATTCGTGTAGCGTAAGGGGCGCTTAAAAGAATGGAACAGCTCATTTTAATAGAAATTCCTAAGTTTTCGAAAATTGCAAAATTTTAAAATTTATTCGGCGTCATCCTACATCCACGACATTGAAGATAGTTTTTGCTTATTAGAATCTGTTGTTCAAAGGCAGATCTAGAAATTAGGGTGTGTACACTTGTTCAATAATTTGAATAGTTTTTGCGTTAAGAACGCTTAAAAATGGCATAGGTCTCGTTTTCGGAGAACTATCTGCACTTTCGAAAATTGCAAAAGTTAGAAATAATGTCTGAACGTATGTGCTGTTGTAGCACCACTAATTTGTTAGGTTTTCTGATTTTATGAAATTTACTTTTTAAATGAGTAATTTAACTATCAATTTTAGCCTTCCACAAATGCGCGTCGCGTAAAATTACATTACTTTTTGAGGAAACGACAAGTGCAACGTATTCTAAAGACGACTTTCGTAGTGGAAGTTTTCAGACAGAGTATTATCGATATTCACGTAAGGTTTGATACCAGTTAGGAAATCTTGATAGTTTGTGTTCAATTCGGAATTGTAAAATTCATTAATTTCGGGTACGTATATCTCAATTACCGTGGTTTATCGCTTATATAAGAATTTGAGTTTTTAATTGAAAAGTTAAGGTCACCATCCAAATCCGTACCCAGACTCACGTGGATCCATGGGGTGCGGTGTTGCTGTAAGGCCGGGCAAGCAAGCACTTACTGCAAGAAGTTGCCGCCGACCCAAACGGGTAATTAATTTAGAGATTTCGTTATGATCACTATCCGTTGCAGTTTACTAATTTTCAACGTCGAATTAGCGGTAGAAAAAGGCCCAGAGCAACGAACAGTCGGGAAAGCCTTCAAAAGCATTTATCCCTTTTGGTCAGCGAAGCGTTAACATTATTTGAATCATTGTAATTTTCTTCCGCTTTCGTTACTGGAAACCATACTATATGATAGTATTATGAACCTTCACTGGGGTCCCAAGTAATGTTTGAAACAAATATTGAACGATAACAGTGTATCGATTCGTGCTGAATTAAAAAACAAACAAACAAACTTTTCCAACATGGTGCATGATCATCTTTCTAAATTTTTATTTTGTTCATTTAAATATTCTATATACAAACTAATAGAAAGAACATTTTCAAAACTTGGTAATTTGGAAACACTCATCAGGTAAATATTTTATACATTTTACAAATCCTCCGATGCATATTTACACCAAACATAAAGACGTTCTGTAACATTAATTTGTTCACATTCCCAATGAAGTCAGAGGGCAAGAAAGAAAGGCGAATTAATGAATAGCAATGGAAAAATATCGTAAATAAATTGTGTTCCTAGTGGCAATGTAAATATACGCAATGCAAATGGTAATGAGATCATTTAACATGTTTCCCTCTCAGCATTCCTCGCTGCCGTCACGTTCAGCGACGGACGTTTATTCGGTTAAAGGCCGATCGACTGAATCGAGAAGCTAAGTGGGCTTCGTAAATATTAGAATTCAGCGCGCAAGTGCGTAATTCGATGAAACCCGCGGCGAGAACGCGCGAGGTGCGTGGCGCGACATGCGAGGGCGAGGGTGACGGCGGGGGCGTGGACGTGGGCGAGGTTGGTGGCGGGAGGACGCGAGAAAAGCGGAGAACCGTCCGCTTCGTGATTGAAACGAATGAGGTGCTGGGGAAAGGGCGGGCGATGGGCTACGGGGGGCTCGTACGTTACAGCTTACCGCCCCTACTCTCGTTGACTTGTGCTCTCACCGCTGCACGCCTCGCGTCCCCTCTCCACGAATTCTCCTGTGGTCCCATCACAAACCCTTTAGCACGTCCCCGACGCCTCCTCATCGTTACCTCCGCCCCGACGCCTCCGCCCCAAAACCTCCGCCCCGACGCCTCCGCCCCGACACCGCCCCGACACCTCCGCCCCGACACCTCCGCCCCGGCGCCTCCGCCCCGGCGCCTCCGCCCCGGCGCCTCCGCCCCGGCACCTCCACCCCGTCACGTCCGCCCCGGCACGTCCGCCCCGACACGTTCGCCCCGACACGTTCGCCCCGACACGTCCGCCCCGACACGTCCGCCCCGACACGTCCGCTCCGACACGTCCGCCCCGACACGTCCGCCCCGACACGTCCGCCCCGACACGTCCGCTCCGACACGTCCGCCCCGACACGTCCGCCCCGACACGTCCGCTTCGACACGTCCGCTCCGACACGTCCGCTCCGACACGTCCGCCCCGACACGTCCGCCCCGACACGTCCGCCCCGACACGTCCGCTCCCACACGTCCGCTCCGACACGTCCGCCCCGACACGTCCGCCCCGACACGTCCGCCCCGCTCCATTTACCACGCCATCTGCACCTCTAGTATTACTCTGCCACACACCCGAGATCCACTTCCCCTCTTCCACCATCCCCAACTCCGCCCTGAAACTTCCGCTCCCTCCAGTACTGGTCACTCCCCCGCCCCATCGGTACTTCGTTCTCACGTCACCATAAACTAGCCATATATTTTCCCACTATAACGCCTGCCAAATCGTCTGCCGACTGCCTCCTTCTTTACCCCTCCATCCCTTCTTGGGCCCTCTACACTCGCGGCCCCTCCTCATTCCCTATCCCTTCACTCACAGCCCCACACGCTCCCAGCCCTCTCCTTACAACGACCGCAATAGAGGTCGTGCATTATAGAAGCGAGGGCGCAGTGTATCTGTTTGCTTTAAATATTGAAGGTGTTTGGCGGAGAGTTGAGGGCACAAGCACTGGCCGCGACGCGCGCCATTGGCAGGGCCGGGGCGAGTGCATAATGCAGGCCACCTGCTGTCATCACCCTTAGCGCTGGCGGCGTGGGGAGTTGGGGGTTCACCGTGACCGCTTGAGGTCCAAAACGAATGTGTTCTTAAAGTGGGATCTGCTCAAGTACAGAAACAGGCAAATGTGAGAGGCATCACATTTAATAATTATGTGTATTGATAATAAATTTTGCGATATCGCTTTTTGTAGTAAACTTTTGTTGAAATCTTGTTTTTTTTCTTTTCAGATAATTCGAATATTTTCTTTCTTTTTATTTTTTTAAATCATACTATTTAATTATTCCACCATACTTTAAAATAGTTATTAATGAAACAAGTTTCATAAGGGCATGAAAATGAATTTCCTATCGCATTTCCAACACGAAGCAGAGTGAGGGAAAAAGGAAAAGAGTTTCATTAAGATGAAAAAGTGAATAACAAATGTTTCATACATTATATGAAAATGTGTTATTTACTCTTTTGTCCACGATTACAATTGTTTTTTCTGCACTCATGAATGGAAACTAGTGTTTACCTTCACTGCTCATTGATTGAAATGTGTTACTTCGAGGTACGCGTACGCCAATTTCTACTTTACCGTACGCGTACTGCAAAGAATCTATGGCAATATAAAATAATAGAATAGACAGTGCGGGTAGTGGGTGCGGGTAGTGGGTGCGGGTAGTGGGTGCGGGTAGGGGGGATGGGTAGTCAGGTCGAACGGCGGAGAAACGATTTGAGAGGAAGAGCGGGAAAAACTACGATGAACGGTGAGGAACGGGGAGAATTGCGGAGAATCGTATAGAAATGGAGAGAATTGGGAAGAAACGGGGAGGAGCGACTGCCGTGCTGTGTCTTCTGCCTCGTCGCTCGCGTGACTGGCAGTGGGCAGCGTCGCACGCGCTCACGTTTCGCACGCGACAGCGCCCGGAAATTGGTGCAGGAGGCGGAAATTGTTGACGAGAAAATTCGCTCGCGAGGAGAAACGAAAACTTCGAGGACCTCGCCGCCGAAACTACTCGGTCCCCGACATCGATCAGACGAAGACGCAGCGATTGTTTGGGCCTCATTTTTTTGTTCCTCGACTTTTGCGATCACGTGGTTAAAGTGGTGACCTCAGGGTAGCTGCACTCTAAAAGCTGTTTTTGTTGAGGGTTGACGAGATTATGGAAATTTTTGTTGCGAGTTTTTGAATTTTTCATAGGACTGCGTATGGTTTAGATTTTTTATAATCCTGTTTCTTTTCTAAAATTGTCACATTTGATCTAAAAATGAGTAAGAAGGTTTAACCCTAGGATGCATGGGCCTATGAAACTACACGAATGCATATGCAGGGCCTCCGAGGCCCTGCGACATATTCTCTCAAAAAATGCAAATATTTTTAAAATTCATCTCTTTAGAGCATACATTTAAATAAAATTAAACCAATACCATTCAACAAATGCTTATTTATTGCAATATTTGTTAATATAACACATAATATTACACTTATTCATTGTGAATTTTTCTAGAATATCTTTACAAGCATGAGGAACAAACAATATGGCTATGTTCTTTGCACACAGATCTGTTACATTTTTCACATACCATTGTGCTTTTCCTGTGTCTTTCATATGGGCAGAAAGAACATCTTCTTCTTTGTTGCACACATCTAAATGTTTCTGGGGTGGGTTCTGGACGCACTATACCGCACAATGAAAGAGCATGTTGCAATGATTTGTGTAAATTTGGTTGATTCGCTCTCCTCTCCATGAGGTTTCTAACTAACTCAAACGACAAGTCTTTCAAGAATAATCTTCTTGTATCATTTCTTTTTGGATAAAACTCTGAATTTTGAGCTGAAAATAGAATTTGACTGTTTAGTGCAGCAACGTCCATAACGTTCATCCACAAGACGAAAGGCCACCGCCGAGTTTGTCTCTTGCATGTGTAATTTTTCACTTTCTGATCCATTTGATCAACACCACCTTTTGTTTCGTTGTAAAAGCATATAATTTCTGGTTTATTTTTCATATTGTTGCTATCAATTGCCTTGTCGTGATGCATTGTGCTTATCAGAATTACTGCTCTTTTCTTTTTAGGCACATAACTCACCATTGTTACTTTTCCCTTGAATCCAAAAAGGGAAGACTTTATCTCTCTCAGTGCAGATGGCAACATTTCTTTTGGTATGTCAGGCTTGTTAGGTCTCAGAGTCCCGACAACTGTGATTCCTTTTTGAAGCATTTCTTCAGCAAGTGGAACACTACAAAAGAAGTTATCAAATGTGATGTTCCGTGATGAACCCTCAACAATCTTTGCCAAATTATTTACAACTCCTCTTGCCAAGTTCTTTTGTACTGGTTCGTTTGGCTTTCTTCCAGTGTAAATGGTTCCGTTTATTGCGTAAGAATCTTTTGAATCACAAAGCCAAAAAATTTTGATGCCATATTTAGCGGGTTTTTTGGGCATGTATTGTACGAAACTGCATCTACCTCGGAATGAGAGCAACTGCTCGTCAATAGTAAGATATGCATTAGGAGTCATAACATTTTGACAATTCCCAATGAACATTTCCCAAACATATCTAAAGGCAGCAAGTTTATCTGTTTGGGCACGTGACGCTCTGGTGCGCCGATCATCGAATCTAATAACTCTTCTAATATCTTCAAATCTATTTACAGACATAGTAGCTCTGTACAGAGGGTTTTGCTTTTGATCTAAAAACAGTTCCCTAACTGGTACATCCCAGCTTTTCTCCACACCAGCAAGAAGTAATAATCCAAAAAATGCATTGATTTCATCAACGGTAATTTGTCTCCAAGTTTTACCCTTTTCTGTTGCAATTCGCCTTCCCTCTAAATTCGAACATAGTAATATTTCATCAATAATATTTTGAGTAACAAAATAGTCCCATGCCTGTTTAGGTGTTGAAGTAGTTATTCCTCTTTTAGGGCCAGAAGTCCATGTAATAATATTATGTGCAAGTGTACGAAAAGAAACTGGAGAATCATGTTGCCAAACAGTACCATTTCTACTAATAAATGTTCCAGCAGTAGGGGGACTAGTAACACTCACCGAAATATCAGCGTCGCATTCAGAACAAGAACTTGTGCTGTGATCATCACTTTCAATATCTGTCACTAAAGGATGATATTCTGGATCTAAATCTGAATCATCACTGTTTACATCATCAAGAACTTCCTCCTCAATCAGCCATTCTTCCACCGTAGGTTCAAAATCACCAGCAGAAGCTGAGACGTAACGTCTATCTCGTGAAAAAGCCATATTTCAAATTGAAAGCACACGGCACACTTCCCACTCCTTGCCAAACTGTTTCGCAGCAGAAATCTTACTAACTATACGCAAGATTCGCCAAGATTGCTTGCCAACAAAGGAAAAACACGATAACTTTGTTTCTCAGAATGAACCACGCATTGTAAAAGCCTGCTCATCGCCCCACGCTTTGAAATCTGACCTTTTCACGATAGGGCCTCAAAGGCCCTGCATATGCATTGACGTAGTAGAATTGTATTTTAGTAACTATCTATAAAACTTCTAAGAATTCTTCCTTTGCGAGAAGATCAAATGAAAGTAGAATAATCAATTGAAGATTACACATCCGGTCAGTTCTCATATTTCAAGCCTTACAGAGTAACAAGCAAAATAAAAACCGATAGGGCCTCGGAGGCCCTGCATATGCATCCTAGGGTTAATCAGAGGGTTGATTGACAATAAGATAATCGAAATTGATGATGTGAGGTTGAATGTTGGTTGATGGTGTGACAATAAAAACAAAGTTCGGTAAAAATCTTCATTATGAATGGTCTATGGTTCAATTTATTATTATGCATAAAACGAGTATAATAATAATAATAATAAAATAATAATAATAATAATAATAATAATAATAATAATAATAATTTTAAATTCCACCAATTAAATTTATTTCAGCAGCGGCTCGTCGGAAGGATATAAATATTTGCTTTGTTTTTCCGTCATGTGCAAACGTTGTTAACACATTTAGCATGTCGATGAGAATGGTTTATTTACGCAAGTCTAGAACGATGAATACCCTCTCGTTTGTTTATATCTACTTTTAAAAATGAGTGGCCGCACACTTGTCATTGTGTGCGAGAACAAAAAGCATGACAAACGTTCCCGTTGAATAACATTATTAATGAAGCAGGAGAATCAGGCGCCTCTGATGCGGAAACATCTGGTAATCCCCATTATTTTATTAAATATTCACTGGTATTTGTATTTTGGTGAGCGGAAAACTGTGCTTTAGGACGCACAGAATTGGGGCGTCAGGCAAGCATTAAAAACGCAATCCTCTTTTTTCGATTTAAAAGGTTAACAATTTCTCATTACTCAGAACCACATTCAAAAGGTTTGACGATTGCAATTTTTACGTAGGTGAACAGTGCGTGCATAAAGTCGTGGGAGAGTTTCAAACGTATTTATTGACATAATTATGAACGTTTAGAATTTCAAATACATGGTGATTAAGAGACCTACTAATGAAGTTATCTTACATGTTGCAATTCCTCACATGTTCTCTTGCAGTTCAATGAGGCACTGGTTTCTTTACCAACACATATCTAATCGATATGCCCATTCTTACTTCATACAGCCGAGCGCGATCCTTCCTTCTTCGTCCTTGTACTCTTCTCACTCCTTACTTACACACTCTCACACTGCACGTAATAAACTACCACACGTGTCGGGAGACCAGTTGGGAGCTTAGAGCTTGACCCGGCTGGGCAGGAGCCCTGCTGTTGGGAGAAAAACACCAGTCTCTGACGTGTAGTTCGGCGCCAGATCACCCCATCTAGCATAGAGAGATCATCACTTCCTGCAATGAAAACATACTACACTAACGGTATTAATGGACACACCAGTTGACGTGCCCGGTAACAATAAATAAATAAAAATCAATCAAACTTACCACATACGACTAAGAACGTCGCATGTAAAAATTAATCGCTGTTTCTTCTTTCCAAGTGATGAATGCTTTTTGACACAAACACTGTAGACACATTTCTTGACATAGCCACAAAATACTACTATGTGCATCAAGGTCGTGAAGTGATACTTTTTCAAGTGAGGTTCCGCACCAAGGAGCTTGAAAAAGTTACTTCAGGCAGAGATGCATAAAATATTCTTTCCCAAACTCATCTTTGCTTTAAAACCTATTTAATTAGTTTGCAATTTGTAGTAAGATATTCTATTCGTACTTGCTTTGAATGTTGTCAATACTACGTTCTGTATCGTATATTTTAAACTATTGAAAGTATATTCTGCAAGAATGACCGATACACGCAAATATATTCCAAAATTAATTCAACAAAACGTGGCTTTGGTAATTTGAATTCTTTTACCTGAAAACTTACGAGGAGTCTATGAATAAGAATAAGGCATTCTAGAATTGGTGAGATGAAAATAATGTTGTTGCTATAAATGAAGATATTATTTTGGCACACTATGTTCCAGAAGATATGACTAGTTTTGCTTTGGTTATTAAATTCTTATGTAAAAGTACTATAGTAATACTTTTTAATGCAATTGGTTTAAAAATGTCAGAGACAGTAAAATCTTGGATTTTATCTTCAAAATTTTCAATTCTGAAAGCCTTTTTAATAGAAAAGAAAACATTGATATTATGCTAAATTATTATAAATTAACAGCGATTTTGAGACGGAAATTCGTGCTTTATGATGAACACTTTGCATCCAACGGGGGCCATCCAGTCAAGTCCTCGATCCCACAGACGAATGCTTTTTTTACGTCAAAAACAGTTAAAAACTGTGTGTGACGTCCTAAGGAGAGAAGTGAATTCTGCTACATTAATGTAGCTCTTAATTATACACTCGACAATATTTAAAATGAACATGCATCACGGATTCAAATTCCGTAAGCTTAAGAACGTGTTTTCAGGGAGGCATAACTATGATTGTTGAGACCGATGAAGAAGATCAAGTAAGTTATAGATGTGAGGCCTAAATATCGCCCACATAAAGATACATTGAAATGAAAGTACATGTTCACCACGGTCTTCTGAAACTAGCACCAATTTCCTATTGAACATAATGTGCGTTTCACATTTTAAAAATGTTTTAAATATTGCCTAACACATCACATGATACAAATATCGCCTACTTCAAAAAAGGGGGCTATGAAATTATCAGACAATCCGAAAATTGATATTTATTGCACGGATTATTGCATTAATTATTTACTTATTTTACAACGAAAAGAAGAAAATTTACATTAATTTTACATTAACAAACTTTCTGAATTCTGTGAATAAACATTTCGTTGCGTTTCTTCTAAGCTTTTCTTAATTTATTTACTTTTAGATTTGACCCATTTTCTTGTTTTGTTTGTTTGAAATTTGCAGATTAATGCCTTGACTATAGTTTTGTTTATTGACTCCTTGATGGTATTTCGGAATGAAAATACATTAATTAGAGGATAATGGAAGGTAGTGGAAAATACATTAACCAGCGCAGTCGATCCACACCGCAGTACTCGCTGAGGAACATGACTGGGATAGGCGAGGCCCAGATGTGTTTTCAAACCTTATTCTACAAAATAAGACATTTTAACATTACATTTTTTTATGTTTAGATCTTCTGAGTACTCCCACTCTGTAGCACGGGGAGTTTGAAACGAACAGAATCTCGAAATTTATGTGAATTAAATTGATAATTTTATATTCTGTGGAATTTAATTGCAAGGTTTTGCAATATAACAATGTTTACTCATACACTCTACTGGCTCTATAAAATACTATAACACAAAGATCAGGAACTGGCTGTTTGTATTTAGATCCCAGTACGAAGCTATTTTCAATTCAATTTTAAATCAATGTGAGAAATATTCGCAGGAATCCAGTTAATATTGATGCATAAAAGCGCAATTAAAATGTTTTCAATATTTAGAAACTGAGTGATTGAATTTAAGAGAAACGACACTTTGCTCTTATGAAGAATATTAAATTTAATAATTCCCAAAAATGTGTTGTTCTGTTTTGGAATTTGAGTGGTATTCAAGATAATCGTATACATTTCAACAGAGACCTCAATAAAATTAAAAAAAAGAAACAATTCGAGCAATCTATTGGGAACGCCATCCGCAATTTCTGGCGATCACACACAGACACCCACATTCTCAATGTTCCGTTCAGTGGGGGTGCGTTTGCTGGTCGTTACTTCAGTGCGCATCTCCTCGAATATTTCTTCATCTTTATCCTCACCTCAAGCAGTGCAGCGCCATTGGGGCTGGCCATTGATTCCATAAATGTTATTAGTTAAAAGGCCAAAACGACCGTTTACTTCTCGTCCCCTCGTTGCCTCCCCCTCCCAGTTCGCTCCGGCCACGCGACGCTGTAAAACCCTGGCCGCGCTCTTTTGCCCCCGCCTCATTTACGTTGTCATTTTGTGAACTTTTCCCCGCCGGGCTTTCCTTAATCCGATCACGTCTCCGCTTTCCCCTCCCCCTCCGCAGCCCCCTCGCAGCTGCGGCGATCGTCCCTACCCCCCTCCACCCCCACCGCTCTCCGTCCCGACAACCCCGCTTCCCCTACCCCTCCCAAGCTTTAATAGCATACTTACAGCAGGCTAGCCCTGGTACATAATTTATTTCTTCAAGTCCGAATGTTTGCCAGCTTGCGCGTTTCCACTTGACGTCAACAAAGATTATCGAGGTGCAAAGAACAGAAATTTCCTTGCCGATGGACGATAAGTATTCGATAAAAATCTAAACAGCATTCGGCACGCATACTGGGTAATTTACTTAATAGCACGCAATTAGTGTGGAGGAATTAAGTTTCCGTTTGGAGGATGTAAGCGTCAGATATAAAGTGCGATCACGCAACTTGTGCGAAGAAAACAAGCTGTGTTTCGGAAAACGACCCTAAATCACTTTTTTGCTTCCAGCTTGTGGAAAATAGGTCGTTTTTCAGCTTTGTGGTGCATGTTGTGACCTATCGCCTTGCGAACGACAGGCTATAGGGGTTGTGGATTCTGCAAGGAGCACAGTTTGCATGTTAACCCAACACGTGACGGCATTATTCAAAGAAAAAAGTGAAAGGAAAAAGCGGTTGAAGACAAGCGGCTTGGTGAAGAGTTCTTGAGAATCTCGTCGCATATTAATGACTTTTTGAACGCGACATTGAGGTTTTGCTTTCGTGAGCGCAACATTCCCAGCGGTCGACTTTGAACTGAGTTTTTTTTTGTGAAATAGAAGGGTGAAATCGAAAGTTTAAGAAAACTTGAGGTTGAAGAGTTTAACCAAGAAAAATAAAAATTCTTTACTCGAAACTCATTCTCTGGCTCAAGACTGGTTTATATTTTGTTAACCTGGGGGATTTCGATGGGTGATTACTTTTTTATTCTTACCGCATATCAATTCTTTGGTTATATACTCTTTGTCTTCTTACAGCTACTTTCATAATGGGTATTACTGTACGAAAACATTTCATTTGAAGCTGCTACCTCATAGTCGTTTCATGTAACTATCGATTTCGATACAACTGTTTAAAATGGCCATAGTAACACCATATTAAAGTGTTATAATATGATTAAATTGTATAATTTCAATGCTTGGCACATGAAAGAGCAAAAATTAGACACGCTTCTCTAATGAAGCGTATAGTCCATGAAGAGTCATCTCAACATGACAAGGAATCTATGGGGAATATACAGAACTCAATATATCTAAAACTTACTATTTTTTGCTTGTGTCATTTGTAGATAGTTTTAGTGATAGGAAAAACTACAACAACCAGAAAGCATAGCATGTTTTGGAAAGTTCAGCTTTTAAACGGATGCTGAATGTTGTTAAGGTGTGAATGTCGTATCTAACATGAGTGGACACTGTAATTTTTCATGGACCCTATTTATTTCTACATAATTCATCCTAAACCGTTATAGAGGGTTTCATAAATGTGCAACAGATCTTCTTTATCCGATAATTTGATGGCTTCATTTATTCGATGTGATATCATCTCGCACGATCATCTGTCATAAAATACCTTGAAATGTGATAGTTCAGATCACATAACATCACCACAATCGTTCACCGTCGAACTTCGATTACCTCATGCTCTGGTTAAGAACTAGAGTATATTTCGAAATATTAACATTAGACTTTTGAGTTCATCTACAGCTCACAAAACCAACGACTGCAGGACGCGGTGAATAGCGAATGGAAATAACGAGTTTCACCGCATTCGCAGTGAATTATTGGTCTATCGTGCACTTTCGACTGTCATGCACTTCTATATGCACTTATTCCTATATGCTAGTTGCTACAAGGAATTAAAATATCGATGAATACTTCAACTATCTTCTTCTACGAGTGAATAAATAAAATTGGAATGTGTTCAGAATTGGCCTTTTGATAATCTCATACTTATTTGAAAGATATAAAATACATTTCAATTGTTTTTATGATTTTTGTCTGATTGTCCGGAGTAATCTCTGGAACGGCTGAACAGATTTGGATGCGGTTTTTACAGAAAGATAGTGTTTTGCCGGCCATGACTTGACTTACGTTTTTTCAAAATATTATCTCTTAAATAAAGAAGGATTGTTAATGTCCAGGAATCATGCAAATTTATAGTTTTATTCCAATTTTAATAAAATATGTGCACGTGACCTTTAAAACAAGTTGACCATTTACTGCCTGGTGAAATTTCATAAGAATTACCCTACCTCCGTTTTCTTCTCCTCGGAGCAAAATTTAACTGTGCACTCTCTCCCGTTTTTCGCAAATATCTCGAATACGGTGTAAATCAAAGTAAATTAAACCTTTTTAAATCCCTTCTGATTCATCCCAATACCGCAATTTGCACCCAGAGTAATTGCAGATATTTTTGTTCCCGAGAGTATGCAACAATACATCCCTTTACAATTCATAACGATGGTCGTAGCAAACACGGCAGGTAAAGGTAGACAGCGTAAAGCGTGAGGGTGCTAGGTTAAGAGGAAAAAGTGAGGGTGGGCAAATGGGATGGAGCAGCATGAGAATGGAGGATCGGGGAAAGGTGGAGAAAGAGTAGGCTCTCGTGGGTCAGGGTGAGGCAGTTCAGGGTAGGGCGGGAATACTTTACACATAGAATTCATTCCTTTGGCGTCTAATAAATAATTATGATAATTAAATATCCGAACAACGAAGAGTACTTCAGCTAGTTTTGAATAAAGGTTCTAACAAGCGTTCTTGTAAAACTTGGATTATAAGAAGAAATATACACTTTGAAATAGAAAATGTTTTGCATTGGCAAACAGGCTTACATTTTATTTGATGATACAGCTGTCACAATAAGAAGACTCGTCTTTAATAGCAACAGGGCTTAAGAAAATCCGCGCAAAAATTGATGTTACATTTACTTTCCAGAAGTAAAACAAGGGGTCATTTGCATCGGGTAGAAGCTTAATTTTCAACGTTTTTATTGTATATTTCATATAGAAATCCACTGAAAGGTTTTTCTTCATGTATTGTTAATTTGTTCTTGTGAAAATAATTAGAAATTTTAATTGACGTAGAATTCTTCGAATTATGGATATTCATATGACAAAATCTATAATTATATTAAAAAAGACTTGAAATAAGTTTTTATTCTAACATATTGCTGGTACGGTGTCACTTTGAATGTGATATTTTGAATACGTTGGAACAAAATTGCTCAAGAGTACAACTGTTATTAAATAAAATACCGTACTTAGGTAACAGTTTTCGGCTGAATAAACATAAAAGAATGTACGGAATTTGATACTTTAAGAAATCATGTTTTTAAACAACTGACAAAAGGGAGCCTTTACCTTCTTAAAACTTTGAGTTACTCGGTATTTTTCAACAATAGCATGTAATAATTTTAATTCTGTACCGTATATTGCCTTAATATCTAAGGAAGGATTCAAAGGTTGTAATCTGAAACTAAAATAAAATGTACCTACAAAATTATGGAATAAAAGCTTCATTCACATGTTTACTAATTATAATAACAGTTGTAATCATCTGATTATCCTTAATCCAAAGAATCCTGCATTAATTTATGGAAGTTTATCGGACAACAGTTCATTAAAAATAAAAATAATAATTTGAAACTGGTAATATTCTATTTATTGGTAAAATTGGTAATAACTAGTAATATTGTTGTACTTAAGGATTTCTTCTGACTTATTCATTCTCCCATTCTATTTCTACTTGATTTGTAACACGTTTTTAAATGTTATATTACGTTAAATTGTATCAACGTTCTATTTATAACCAAGTACTGCGCTGAACATGGAATGGACTTGGAATTTAAATTTGTCAAGTTTTTGAAATTTACTTTGGTATTATACTCGCATCTAACTGCTTAATTTTAGATTCATTTAATGTACATTTTCATTGAGCATTTTACCGACACTAGTGGCTCAGGACATCAATTGATGTCACTGTAGTGCCCTGACCGGAAGTAACAGGTTTCGAGTCCCGTCGGTGGCTGGATTTTGGACTCCGGCTACATAGCTAGTTCAAGTTCAGCCGCTGTCTGGAAAATTCTAGCGGCCTGCTGCTCTTGAGTCTCCTCCGGTAGTTTTCCATGGTTACTCCCATCATCATGATGTGAATATCGGAGCAGTACCCTAACAAACGGGCCATGGACCGCGCGCGATCTTTCCTTCCTTCCTTGTCCTATTCTCACTCCTTACTTACTGCACACACGCACAACACTACGACACATGCTGGGAGACCAGTCGGGAGCACAAAGCTCGTCCGGGCTATGGTAGTGCCTTGCTGATGGAAAATACCTGATTGGGGAAAACTCCGCACACCGACGTGTAGGTCGGCGCCGGATCTCTCCATCCAGTAGGTAAAGACCACAACAGTGTCCCGCGACGCAAACATGCACTACACTTACGGGACAAATGACCCTATCAATCGACGCGCCCGAAATCACTAATCAATCGAATGTGTATTTTAGAATGTAAATTTTTGAAATATGGATGTAACAGAGAATCTAATATTGGGAGATTCAGACTGCCCTCGTTAACGTGGAAGTCTCCCTTCGTCGACTCAGCTCACCAATCGGCGCGCCCCCGGTGCTCTGGCATCCGCCGCTCCCGTACTCCAACACGCGCAGCGCGGCGCGGCGCGGCGCGGCGCGGATGCCCCGCATCTCCCCGAACCTCCCACCGCCTCCCTACCGCAGCCCCGCTCCCAGTCCAATATGCAGCCCCTCCCGCGCGCTTCGTCTCGTGGGGGCAGGTGCGTCTGGCCGCCCCTCGCTCACGGCGTGCACACAGTTAATTACCTCCCAAGAGCTTTCACAGCTCTCCGACCTCCAGGCCTTGCGAGGCGCCGATACAGAGACGAATCTGTTGCGAGGACCCAGGGAAAATGGGCCGGGAGGGTTGGATTTCCTGGAATAAAGTTTGCTTCTAGGCAAAGGGAGGAAAAGCCAGTACCCGACAATCACTCGATGTGGAAGCCAAAGGCGCAGTTTCGAAGCGACTATACACTAATGCACTTAGGAGAAAGTGCCTTTCGACGTAAATTGAAATGCACAATCCCATCATTTATTCAACCATTCTATTTCAGTTATCTAAACTTGGATTATAAATCATATAAATTCTTTGTTCGCAAAAGTTGAATTCAGCTGTCCGGGATTGGCTAGAAACTAGAGGTGGTACAGCAGTACCTAATTTCTGGCGTTATTGTAACTTTTATGAATTTTCGAAAATTTGGAGAGTTCAACGGAAATTATACTTGTCCCATTTTTAAGCGTCCTTTGCTCCATCCGAGGGAAAAATGTAAGGGAAAAAATTTCGAGCCGTTCTTGAGGAAAGTTTCATAAATTGCCTCTACTTCAATTAAAAATATGTGAAAACTGCCTGTTCGTTTTTTGTCTATGAACTTATTTAATTATCTAATCGTGACATATAAGATTTGAATTAGAAGAAAGCCTCAATCATCACTATGAAATTTTGTAAAATTAATTTTTTTCAACTTTCAAAAACAGAGTTTCTTGAAAATGAAAGCATCCCCATTTTTAATAAGCGTACTTTGCTTATTCCGAAGAAAAAATAATCAAAAATTTGGAATCAGTTTTTTAGAAAATTTTGAAAATGTTGATACTAAATGTAAAGTGAAAAGAACCAATAAGTCGATTTTAAGCTCACAGAGCCTCCAGTTCGTCTAGATCGATCGGAAAATATTAATTTTGGAGAAAATCATTCGAACGTGTTACCACTCAAGTTTCAGTATTCTGGAGTTTCCGGTCCTAATGACTCAAGGAATATAATCACATGCTCGAATCGCGGTATCTGGTAACACTTTGGATGTCACAAAAGAAATAACTAACGTTAAAGTAATGTTTATACTGCAACCAGGGTCTGAGATTCGTTTCTCGATATGAAAATAAATTCGTAGTCGAGTACCAGTTATACTTCGAATAGAGAATATATTCTTTCTCATGAAAAAAAAATTCGTTCTCATCAAACCAAAGGATTTGCAGATAATATCCTCATTCATTTTCAGTGACAAGAAAAATCGTATTTAACTAGTGAATTCAATGAATAGATGTGATGAAAAGAATGCACATACACTATACATAACCCTTAAACACATTGACAAAAAGAATTTACGCCCTCTAAAAATTCACAAACGTTCAATTTACAAGTTATCACACTGAAGGAAAATTAACATGAACCTATGAAAAAGAATAAAAATATACTGTTCATATTTATATGGGTATTTGTTTTTTTATTTCATAATTGTTTGCTTGCAATATATTTGCTTGCAAACAATTCTAAGTTAAGAATTTCCAGTTAAATTCGCCATTTAAAGGAAATATAAATTCACAGTGATTAAATAATTTCTATTAAAAATTAATTAAAAATTGTGGAAATAGCGTAATTAATGAGCAATTACTTATTCACAACTTGTCACTGTTCCCCTAAAGATTGCTATACAAAATTTATAAAATTTTTACTGGTACTCTGGCTTTTGCCAACATCGTCTGGCCTTGACTGCAACACAGCCACACTGGTTATAAATTAATTGTATTTCTTTACAAATTTGGAAGGCATAACAATCAATTCCTATTCATATGGCCAATAGTATGAACGTGCACATGCAGATAATTGAGGATTGTTCAATGACTCGGGCGACCGTCCCACGACATGAATCTTGCAGTGGTTTCTCGGGTGTTTCCACTCCTGTAGGCGACGCCCTCTGGTCGCGCCCTCTGGTTCTGCGCTGGTCCGGACGAGCTGGTGCATCAGCCCGATCACAGTCTCATTCTGTCGTACTGGGTCGCCCAAGTCTATTCACGAATCTCTCAGTTTAATAACATGAGAATGCGGTTGACGAGCTGGTCCAGTTGCGTTGTCGAATATTGTATTTAAGTATATTTAGAAAAAAACTGTAAGGACAGAATATCCCTTATATTAGATATTTGCCGTCATCATATACATTCAATGCGTTTTTATACGTGTCATTGCTTTATGCAAAATGCAAATACTTAAATTCTTCTTGAATTCAATTTCTGTTATAATTTTTCTGTAATACATTTTTTGGTGATTACAATCATTGTAATATATGTATATTGAAAATATCGTTACCTCTTAAGAGCTTCTCGTACAACGTAACAGCAATGTTCTTCAATAACATGGTATCTTCTACTTTCTGGGCTGTGTCGTCAGTACCCCTAATTCATATATTTTGGTCAAGAAAATTTCTGATTGACGGAATCTGTCAAGCTTACGATCTGCAGTATCCTTGTCTTCTGAACAGCTTTGTGTCGGTCAGTTTCAGTACTAGGTCAACAGGTTAATGCGTAGCGGCCTGCTTTTGAAGCTTTTCGGAGACCCCAGGATGTAGACGCTCGCTACCAGTTTAGGCGCCCGCAAAAGGACGGACATGTGGACGGAGGGACATAAATACATTACTTCCTATATTATTATATTATATTACGTACTAATTGTATTACCATGCTACGTAAGTAGAATGCGAGAAAGTAAATGCACATATGTTATTAAAATATGAATTCATAATACTGTTTTCAGATCGTCAGTAAACGCATAATAATATTTTGGGTTTCATTTGGGAGGACTATTTTATATGTATGTATATATGTATGTATGTATGTATGTATGATTTCCTATAATTTTCCTTTAAACAGGAGAGACGAAAAACTTTACTTTTGTTATTAACTCGTTCTTTGTCAATTTAATAGAGGTCTTTCCATGTACATTCTGAACTTTGTTTGAATTTCTACGTGTTCCAACTGGATTGTTTTATATAGCGTTTATATTTACATATATAGTATTTTAAAATTGTTATATATTTGTGTGTATCTATTTTTAAAATAGATCTATTTACTTTTAAAGTATGTGAAAAATCGTTTCTTATTTGTAGTACATGCAATTCACGGTATGAGTTATTACCGATAAAGGATTCTGAGAAAAAATAGTTACAGCTTATATTTGTTATGTACTAGCAGCAACAATATTGAAACATCAGGCTAATCGAAAATTTCTCTTTTGCTAACAGATTTTACTTGAAAAAGTTTTTCCAAATCTATGTTTTACCATAGATGTCGCGGAGTGTGCCGAAACGCTGGAGATCATCATATTCTCAGTTCTACTCTAGTCGAAGAAGAGGCCGACGCCCAACCCTGTGGGAAATATCTTGTTTTCGCAAAGGAGAGATGTTAATTGTCAGATAAGTTCTTCGTTCCGGCTCCGCCTTTTCTGCATTTGACAAGTCACGCGACTTTCTTGGAAAGGCTGTTTCGCTCGACACATTTAATTTGGAAAAGTTAAATGCGAGGGTAGATCCTTTCAAGTCCTCCCAGGCATCGGCAGACAACGCAACTCCTTAGTCTCCTGCAACAATACCGTTCCAGAAGCGGTTTTCTGCTCGTCATATCTTGAAAAGGGGTTCTAGCTGAATTAGCGGGTAACTCGAGCATACTATGATTTTATCATCTTATTTTCTAAGTAATTAGTTTGGAAATTTTCGTAGTGGCAAGTTAAAAATGTGAGTAAACAAAATTTGAGGAGTGAAAATTTTACCGTCTTTCAGTTATAACAATTTTGGATGTATTGGTTTTGAAATCTAAATATTTACGGTATTGCAACAAAACTCGCAACAATATATTAGTGGACTAGGGCAATGTATTATTATTATTATTATTATTATTATTATTATTATTATTATTATTATTATTATTATTATTATTATTATTATTATTACTATTATTATTACTATTATTATTATTACTATTATTATTATTATTATTATTATTATTATTATTATTATTATTGATATTATTATTTCGAAAAGTTTGCATGTTCATCTTGTTGAATGTCACCTTACGCTAATTGTGCATTTGGTTTCTCAACTTTACACCGTAAGTTGTTCTTAGAATACGAGATAAAAACCACGGATTTTATAAAGTACCATTTCTGTAATCTTTGATTTCATGTGCTATTGTGTATTCATCTTACTCTTAACTCATTATTCTGCGATGATTAATGTCAAAAATTTACACAATTCGCAAAAATATATTACGGAACGCGACAGACAGCATCGAATTGAAAATGAGAAAATGAATCAGTCATCATATCCAAATGAACTGTATTAATCTTTTGGAGAAATATGTTTGATTCATGTTTATGTTTCAACGTTTATGCTTGAATGAATGAAAACTACTTTTAGTGTCGTTATTTCTATATCCTCAAACTTCACTCTAGTTACCAAAACACAACATCCTTTAATCTTAAACTTGTTGCCAAATACTTGTATATCCCCTGTACCATCCTTGAAGTGATGGTGTTGTTTTGAAAGTCTTGTTTTCAACATACTCAATATTTTCTAATTGTTATTTCATTTTACTCATAAACTACGATCGACCGCCACAACTTGCCCGCAACTCAGCAAACTGAAGAAGTAAATATAAAATAATCTTGCTTGCACCAGAAGTATTGGAATTTTCCTCTCGCACGTCTCCAACAAAGTTCCACCCGTGTCTTCCCCGTGTCCTAACCTTCTTTGTAACTCGGTGCGTTTTTGTGTCTGGTGATAAAATGAGAGTACAATTCTAACCTTATTCTGACGTCATGGGGCACTCCGGGAGAGTGTGGTGTGGTTACATCCCCTCAAGCTATTTATTTCTGAGAGCTTAAGTGCGAAAGTTAGCAGGAAACTGTAAATGACATAAATAATATGTATTCTAATGAATACGGCAGTACCCATACAAGATTTTAAATAGAGTAAACTCTAGGAGACTCTTTCTAAAAGTGAGAAGGAATTTCCAAAGAACGTTACGTTCTCCTATTGCTGTGCAAGTATCGTTCTGCTTGCTTCCAATATTGTTTGCGTGGATTGGGTTTTCTTTGCTTCAGTGGAGAAAAAAATTATGTCTAGTAATATTAAAATTTGAAATATAATAAGCACTCTTCAATAAAGAACATTTTCGCATCTGTTGTTTTTTTAATTTAAAGAGAAAGCGATTTTTACTTCATTATAATTTTTATTTAAATACGTATTTTTACACTATTACATTCATTACTTGTACCACATTCCACCACATCACCGATATAGCATTATCCACAATTAAATTGTAACTTTTCTTATTATTTACATAATATGCGTGTAATGAATTTTGGAATGTAGAATTTATTAAATTATTGAATAAAGACATATACTGTTATTTAGGAGCTCAAATAAAATATAATTGTTAATAATGTTTTATCCTCTTTACCTTTAAAAAAGGCACATTTATACAATTTTTACCAATTTATGTGAAGTTTCGGCCCAGTTGTCGCATTTAAAAAATGTTAAAAGTTAAAAGGTCTTGAATGGAATTTCATTTAAATATTTTCAATATTAAATATCGGTGGATGAAGAAACTGTTGACTGACGAAGTTGACCAGGATCATTCAGTATACTTTTATCCATAGTCTCATCAACCGTGACATATATATCTATTATTTTTCTGACATAATCTCTGTTACTGTTAAAAATATTTATATGATTAAAATTTTATTTATTGTAATTAAAGTAAAAAACTAAAATTATTATATACGTGGAAATATTGTAGAAACTATTTTACATTTATTTATTTATTTATTTATTTAGTCAACTGTACGTGACGTATGGGGGACAAAATCATCTGCGAATGCTTTCTTGTTTTCAGAATCCCTTCCCAACAAATTAACTATTAATAGTTGAAAGATGAAAATAATAATAATAATAATAATAATAATAATAATAATAATAATAATAAATTTAAAAAAGTGAGAGATTAACAATTCAAAAACTAGATAAGATTTGGTTGCCGAATTATAGAAAACTTATTTGTAACGGTAAACGAACGAACATATTTGATTTTTCTCTATTGCTAACAAATAGAAACTCACCCTAAGCTCTACTACCACTACAAGAAAAACGAAAGCTCAACAAAAACGTGTGCATAGTGAAGTTACATTTACGTTCAGAAGCAAATCAAGGGGCCATCTCAGCATTTGCTCAATGGATCAGGGAGACTGGACAAAAACCCGATCGAGATGGGTCATTGACCCGGAAGCTCAAATTCATTACTTGTTACAGGCATATTAAGTCTTTTTTTAAAAATTATACAATACAAATGTAAACTAATTCATTATACTATATCATTGTTTTGTTAAAGTGAACATTATTTTTCTTTTCGACGATCAGTATAGTCTCTAATAGTATAGAAACAGTTGTGCAGCAGAAAAGATTTTCCTTTTAACTTAAATTTGTGTACCAATTTTAATTGTTTAATTTCATCTGGCAATGCGTTGTAAAGTAACCTACATGTATTGTATGTGGATTTCTTGTAGTGAGCTGTTGATACTGTCACTTGATGAACATAATTTCTACGTCGAGTGTTCTAACAATAAATATCAGTATTACATGAAAATATGTTCCCACCGTTAAGTAAGTCAGTTTTGACAAATTCTACAGATTCGTAAATAAATAGGCAAGGCAATGGTAAGATTCCCAGCTTAATGAAAAGAGGCTTGCAGGGATCACGTGGATGGCATTTTTTCATTATTCGGATAATTTTCTTTTGTAATCTAAATGTCTGGGCATTAAAGGATGAGCTTCCTTAGGATCTTATGCCATATCTCAGGTGGGAATGTACATTTGCAAACTACACGCAACGAGCTGCATGAAGGCTGACAGAATTAGAAAAAATTCTGAATGTATTACATAATGAGCTTAATTTAGTGTTTAATTCTGTTATATGTATATCCCATTTGAGGTTTGATTGAATTGAGAGACCTAGAAATTTTGTTACCTTAACATCATCTAATTACATATTGTTAATTTTCAATGGAGCATACGATTGCCGATTTGAAACGCAAAATTGCATTGAGATAGTTTTTCTTTCGTGAACTATTAATTTGTTATTACAAAACCAATTTGAAACTTCTGAAATTGTACTATATATTGTTTCTTTTTCACAAAGAACATTCGTGTCATCGGCAAACAACTGTTCTTCCATTTTTAATAGATGAGGGCATATCGTTTACGTACAACAGAAAGAGGATAGGAACTAAGATCGAACCTTGTGGGACCCCATGTTCAATTGGCAAAAAATTGGAAAGATAAGTAAATAATGTCCTTACGTGTCAGTACGGTCTTTCCACTCTTTGAGATCCATGTTTAAGATACGAAAATATCCAATCTAGGGCAATACCACGAATTCCATGACAAGGTCATTTTGAGAGCAAGATATTATGGTTAATAACGTCAAAAGCTTTCGAAAGATCTAAAAATATCCCAATGGGTTCTTCATTTTGGTCCATTGATGAAGCAACATCTTTAAGGAAAGAAAACATGACAGTTTCCGTAGATTTTGATTTTCTGAAACCGTGTTGTGAGTCTGAAAACGCTTCGTTTTTCCTTAGAAAAGTTTCCATTCGCGTATAGAAAAGCCTCTCTAATATTTTTGAGAAAACTGACAAAAGATAAATTGGCCGGAAATTATGAATTTAATTTTTATTCCCTTTTTTAAAAAGTGTCTTAATTCTTGCTGTTTTGAAAATATCTGGAAATATAATGGCAGGTGCACACGTTTTTAATAAACAATCCGGAAATTCATCGAAACCAGATGAATATTTATTTTTTAGTTTACTGACTATTCTGAGGATTTTGTTGGAAGAATTTCGTAAATAAACGTCGTGCCGAAGTTTTTTTGAGAAGCATATGATGTTGGATTATGTAGTTTTATTCCCTTCGTGAGATCAATCGCAATTCTAGAAAAGTGTTGGTTGAAGATATTTGCAACCTTTTCTGGATTACTTGTTTCTCTTTCATTATCCTTTAAAACAACATTCTCTACGAAAGATCGTGATGACGTGGTCGTATTTTTTACGATATTCCATTTACCATATTCCATTGAAATTAAGTGTTAGAACTTTTATATTTTTACATTATTAAATAATATTTCTCATGTAGATAGTTACAATATTACGCAGCATAAATGACACATCATTTAGTGAACAACTTAAACAAGTACATCTTGTTTGTCTTCTTAGCTATGTTCATCGGAGCTTCTTATTTTTTTAAATGTTAAATTAGTGTTATAAATTGCTTCTGTACTATATAGAAATTAATAAATTTGTTCATGTTATTTATTAAATACGTTGATAGACTATTTAAATCAATGATTTAAAGCATCGTCACCTTAAATTCATTTACCATAAAACAAAGTGTTCTAATAATATTTCCTTGCGCATAATTGAGTAAGATCAAAATGTACGATTTATGTATTTGGTGTTTGTGAAATATTACCGTACAATGAGGTAAAACGAAATAATGAACTCAATGATGCATTTCATAGATTTTATATTTTCCTTAAAACACAATCCTCGTGAATGTGTTACTACAAAATTTATTTATTTTTGATTATTACAAGTGGTTGTTTTATGATTTAATTATTTCATCTAAATGAAAATTACAAAACATTAGATGGAAATAAAACATAAAAATAAATACAATATATTAATATGTAGTATAATAGTAAATAAGAAAATAACTAAAAATGTACAAAAAATAAAATAAAAATATAAGCGCTAACAGCCACACAAACGTAATATTCAGTGCAAAAAAACTAGCGAGTAATCTTTTCCCAAAGGAAGGAAAAAATAATTTTCAGCAAATTCATAGCGTTTCACACTTGGGAACAGCAAGATTAGTCGTCCACATGTGTCGGTGAGCGCCGCGATTCGTTCTGACACCTCCGCCGCGTTGCCCCTGTCGACACGCCGCTTCAATCTGCGACGCGTGTTTCATCTCGATGCGCGGCCAGTTTGTTGGCTTTGAGGGAAGCGTTCTAAAGCCATTAGATATGAAACTGCAACATTGACATTGCGGTTTGGAGGGTTTGGAGCGCGCCCTTATGTAGAGATGCTTGCGGGCAAGCTCGACGCTGAGGGCTGCGGCGGCGGCGGCAATGGGGGCGGCTGCGGCTGCACACGTACGCACCAACACGGACACAGGCTCCAACGCTTCTGCAACTACACGAAAGAGGATGGAAGGGTGGGGAATGGGTGACGGAGAGAGGTGGAAAAGCGAAAGCAGAGACCAGCGGGAGTAGTAAAGGCGGTAGAGGTGATGGATACAACTTGGTCAGAGCGGATGCTGGTCGTAGAGCGGGTCGGAGAGCGGGTCGGAGAGCGGGTCGGAGAGCGGGTCGGAGAGCGGGTCGGAGAGCGGGTCGGAGAGCGGGTCGGAGAGCGGGTCGGAGAGCGGGTCGGAGAGCGGGTCGGAGAGCGGGTCGGAGAGCGGGTCGGAGAGCGGGTCGGAGAGCGGGTCGGAGAGCGGAGCGCGGAGAGCGGGGCGGAGAGCGGAGCGGAGCGGAGAACGGGACGACTTTAGCGGCAGCTGTGATGACGGGGAAGGGGCGCAGGAGGAGGTGCAGCTCAAAAAGGCCCGTGAGGGAGCGAGGAGGTGACGAGTAAAACTGAGCAACGGCCGCCTCACTCCAGCCTCTCTCGTCCTTCCGCCTCCGCTGCCGGCCACCGCGTCCTTTACTGCCGCCCGCGCGAGAAGGTACACAGCGACCGCCGCTGCAGCGGCGGAGGCCCCCAACGCCTGAGCAAACGCCAGCGATGGTGAAGTGGTCCTGGAGGAAAATGGACGGGAGGTGGCCACGTTGATAGGAATCAGAGACCATTCTGGCATACAGTGCTGCTTGCCGCAGAGACGATTTTGGGAGGTTACGAAGCTGTGAAAACCGGGAAACAAGCCAAGATGAAAACGATATCAGAGATGCTGGGGAGTAACACTCATTTAAAGAAACATATACACATACATGATTGATGAAGAAAGGGAAAAGCAGAGGCGGTGAGTGACAAAGACGACGAGAGCGCATGTGACGACAGCTCGCGGCAAGCGGTGAGAGCAGCGCCCGAGCAGTGGGTGGCGCGCGGGTGGCGTCCGAGGAGATTGCGTGGGCGTGTCGCGGGAGGCAGGCGTGCGTTTCCACCCCGTCTCCTTCTCGGGGCCGACGTGGAGAACATCTCCGCCGCGGCCGTGGCGTGGTTCGGCGTGGCGTGGTGGAAGGGCGCGGGCCAGGGTGGCAGCGAGGGTCGGGTGCGGCCGGGACAAGAGGCTCTTGTGGGTAAACGGGGGCGCGCGTGCTACCGCTGCTTCCCCTTCCGTCGCACTTCTCCTTCTTCCCGCTCGCCGTCTCTCTCTCTCTCGCTGCCTTCCTTCAGGGACCCTGGGAGGCTCTGCGTTTTACTTCCGACCAGCCCCTCGCGGCCGCCTCGCCCACTCGCGCTCTCTCGGGTGACCTAACCACTCCCAAAGCGCCCACTAGCACTCCCAAGTGACAATTTTTGCTTGAAAGGAGCCATTGCGTTCTGCGATATTACTCCCTGACATTATTTGCGTTGGTTCTGATCTGCTTGCGACGTGGGCCAGAAGCATGGGAAAACATGTTCCCTTTACTTCTTAGCAGACCTCGAGGTCCAGTCAACTTCGTTTCTACAGGTGTTTTCTTCTTTTCTGTTCATGTTTACCTCCTCTGCTTTGCGAAACCCTCTCCCGTTTGTTTTTCGCTGTTCACTAACAATCAGCGATTCATCACGGGTTTCTTTGTGTTTGAATTCCGTTATCAAAATATCGTAAGAGAAATACTATTTCTTTTAGTTTCATTACTTAATTGTGATTCCTTCACGAAGGGCGTTTTTCTTTCCATGGTAAGAGTTTCTATGTTTCTTTTTTAATAAATTTCAGTTTGTTATTATTATTATTATTGTTATCAAATTATATTATTATTATTATTATTATTATTATTATTATTGTTATAAAGTCTTAGAAACTAAAATGTTTGATTCCAAAGGCCTACTCGATATTACACACCTGCTCAGAGACGTGTGGAATCTGCAACTTTATGTGAAATTAAACTAATTACTTAATATTCTACGCGATTGAATTACACGGATATGCCTCTCAGCTCGGTACTAACATTAAATAAGAATAATTTTTATTGACAAGGTTGTATTTTATTATGAATTACAAGGAGACATATAGACCAAGGGACGGAGGATAAGAAGTTCTTGAAGAAAAATATATATTACAGGCTTACAATGTAATTGGAAAAATGGGGAAGAGGGTGGGGTTTAACATGCGAGAGTTCTCACATGATCTTAGATTTCTCGCAAAGGTCAAGCTGATTTCGTTCTGAGCCATCACAGTCACTTCCTCTGCGGCGCATCTGATAGAGACGTCCTATGGTTAGGGGCGGTATTTCGGATTGTGGCGGCATTTCGGTTCTAGCTGTATATCTAGATCAAAATCAGCTGTTTGGGAGAGATTTCTGATGAAGACTGCTTTGATTGGTAGTTTTCCGTGCTTTCTCCGATAAATGGGAGGCGAATGCAGGAGTAGCACTCCAACGAACTGCCCATGGACTGCACACAATCTTTGCTTTCTTTCGATTGCTCTATCCTATCTCTCACTCACTCACTCACTCCTTCTGTCTTCTGTCTCTCGCTCACACTAACACACACACACTCTCTCTTTTCCTCTCTCTCAGACACACACACTTACACACTACTGACACTACACTGCCAAACATCGAAAAGCATTTGGGAGCTTAGTGCGCGTCCCGGTTTAGCTAGTGAATAAGTGGACTTAAGTGAATAAGGGGAAATCTTCTGCTAGCCGACGTGTAGATCGGCGCTGGACCTCACCCGCCAGCGGGAGAGGAACGCCTCCACCTTCCGCAATAAAAAGCCCGCACTTCACTGACGAGCCTAATGACTGTAGCAGTTGACGTGTCTGGAATCAACAATTAATCATGTCAACACGTCTGACTCATCTCTAATAACTGAAATATCTCAGAAATGCATCACAGTTGCAAATCAATGATACTACGTGCGTTGAATTGTATGAAAAAGAATTGCGGATAAAAATTATGTTCAGACAGAAGGATTGAGAGTTTGGGATGCGGACATTTTCAGTGAATTCCTCTCCTTCTTAGTATGGTCTCCATTCTGTCAATGGCCAGACACTCTGTTTCCAACCAATTCACGTGTCGTATTTTTTTTCTTACACTGTGGCGAGGATTTTTGCATACACATACAGTCACGCTACAAAAACTATTTACTATCTGGATAACACAAATGAAATTAAATACCGTTTACATTTGCATTTTCTTGTTATTTGTCCAACTCACTTTATTATAAGTTTAATATGTACTATCCAAATTTAGTTTAGAAATAGACTTCACAATATATTAATTTGATTTTATTGAATACGAAATCGTATTGATATAGCAATAATTGTAATTGAATACTGAAAACACAAACCATGAGGCACCTGGATGTGAAGATTTCATCATCTTATAACTTCTGTTGTATTCATGAAATGAAAATAGTATTTTCTTTGTCATGTATGGAATAGAACAGGATAGTAAACATTGAATTGGGGGTCAATTTTCTATCTGTCTATTATTATCATCAAAAATATTGTTGGCACTACTAATTTAGAAAATGTTTGCCAAGTGCGTACTGAACAATCTCGCCAAACTTCCTGTAGGCTTGCTCTTCTCTTTTCTCCACCTGCAGCGCTGCGTATCTTGTTTGTTTTTTCGTCCGACGCGCAGACTTCCTTTGGAGCAGCGTTTCTGCGAACTCCTCCAACTGGCGACACTACTTTTGCGTGGCCATGCTCCCTCGCCGTCCCCTCTCGCTCTCCCCTCGCGAGCTGACGAATACTCTCTTAATGATAGTGAGGTCGCTTGCAAAGCAAGGCGCATTAGTGGCCATTGTTACCGACTCCTTTACACGACGAAGCAGTAATTACGGTCTAATTATACTATGACTCCAGGGACTCTGTCAGAACGGAGATGGATGTAAATGTTGATGTTATTACTTTCCTGTTTACTTGTCGTACTTTAACTTCTATTTGCTTCATTTATCTGCGAATATCGACGATTATTGATGACAACCTTATTTTTAGCTAGGCTCTAAACAGTTTTAAAAGCTTCTTTTCGTATTTATTAGTTTCAGATTTTTAATTGAATTAGCAGAATAAAAAATGGCCAAAATGCCACCAGCAGACCAAGTCGCGTCGAATGTCTTCCTCGCTTTCCCCAAACAGTGAACGGCAAGATGTTTAACGTGTCGAATAAACGGACGCAGTTTATCCAATTATTATATGAAGAATGTTTTATATGCCCATTTTGTTTCATTGAAGTGAATTGAAAAATCACATTCGTCTTGTACGAAACTTTAGAACAGCTTCGAAATCTTCTGAGAAACCTTACAGTTTTTAAATCCTACTGTAGCGTCCGCTACTAAGCACGCGGCAACGCAGTGCACAGCTGGACAGAGCGGACGCCTCCAGAAGGGACACGTGTGGAATGCGCCACAATAGCCGAAGACGAGAGGGCTGAGCCCAAGGGTGCAGGCTCAGAGAGTAAGTGCTGGCGCGAGACCACGCGGTTGCGACCATGAGGTGGCGACGTGTTCACAGCGAACCTATAAGGGCTGGTGGCCCCAGCAAAAAGGGCCATTGTTCCACACACCTCTGTCCCGAGGACGCAGAGTGCGCGGGAGGCCGCAAGCTTCCAGGTATGTGCGCCAGCTTCCAGGTGTGTTCCAAAGTTAGCAGATGCTAATGGGAAGCGAATGCTCCGACAGTAAATAGTACGGCTCAAATGTTTGTATGTAAATAAACTATCTATCTATATCTATCTGTCTCTCTGTATATATGTATGTATATACAGTTTATAACACACACACACACACATACACATACACATACACACATATACACACATACACACACATACACTCACACACACACACATATATATATATATATATATATATATATATATATATATATATATATATATATATATATATATATAAACTACTTGTATAAACTACTATAAACTACTTGGATATTCTGAATGGCTGAGCCGCGATAAGCACTCATAAATGGTTGGAAAAAACGATTTCTAGGCAAAAATTAGCATTGAAGAAGCACAGAAACACACTACAAACATGTAAATTGTTCATTATTTACAAAAGAATCGAAAGAAAGAAACCCAGAAATAAAAATAGCACCCAATTTACACAATCCGACTGCATTTGGATTTCTCGGTGACTCTTTTTTTTAAGAAATATATTCATTTCTTTTGTAAATAATAAACAATTAAAATGTTTCTAGAGTGTTTCTATTCCTCGGAAATGCAATTTTTGCCTAAAATTCATTTTTTTCAAATTGTTTCGAACTTACCTCATTAGCAAATGAATATTCAGTTATATATTTTTGAATTGCGATTGAATATTCAGTTATAATATTCAATAAAAGTTCAGTAAGAAAACTTAACTCAGAAATAAAAAAGAACACACAATTTACACAATTCGACTGCTTCTTGGATTTCTCGGTGAATTTTTCTTTCTGAAAAAATATTAATTTCTTTTGTAAATAATAAACAATTTACATGTTTCTTGAGTGTTATATAAACTGTTATATAAATAATTTTAATATATTTTGTTGTGACGTGTTGTTCTCTTTCATGACCGTGAGGTCAATGAGAAATCTGAAAATTGAAAGGAATCGTGTATGCATTTATTATTTTTGAGTTAAAGAAAATTTGTTTATCTTGTGAATAAAAATAGGGAAAATTGAATAGCATTATGCTACTTGTGGCAATTTAAAACCAATATTGATGTGCGTGCTTAATAAGAGTCTGCATTTATGCTAAACTTAAATTATTTAGAAATGTTAAACACATGTAGTAATGTATTCTACTTTGCCATGAATAATGTATGGAAATATTGTTGCTGGGCGTTCTAATAGAGACCAATAAATTAGTTCATATTTCTTTCAGAAGGATTGCAATAACTCAGCAAGAATGCAACTCGTATACAATCCTCAATAAAGATGCAACCCATATTTTGTTTCTGATAGGTGATATCCACCGTTGCATTCAAATGACTACATAATATTATATTTTGTCTTCGTGTGTCGTTTTTGTTGGATAGTACTTCCAAATTCGAGAGCTGTACACTCCCCATAGGTTTATGGTATCTTTTTACTTACACTTTTTATGAGTAAATGCGTTTTGGATTTAGAACACACCATTTAATTTAAGATTGTCTACAAGTTAAGAAACAAAAATGATTGAAAGTTTTCATGTTTTTAAAACTAATTGTCATTGTGAACTTGCATATTAAAAACTTTCCATTAGGCGTATTTATGTTAAACACCCGCGATAGTTCTTGTAAAATAACTATGTATAAGGGACTGATAATGTATAGGGGACAGTATTATCCGAAATATTCACTTCACGAAATTTTTTAACATATTTTGTGTTATCTGGAACCTGAAATAATTGTATACATTGGTCGGTGTGAGATGAAGTGGCAGATACGTCATGTAGATATAAAGCACTCGGAGGCGAGGAAATTATTTATTTCTGTCTAATTGTCTTTCATAAAATTGTAAAAGTACTCCCTGAGATAATGTTATAATTTCCTGCAATTAGGTACACAAATATTAATTTTTTGACATTAATAATTTATGTACACTGCGATCTTTAATCGCATGTCTTTAATTGGAATATTTATCACATCTAATTTTCTATTACATCCCTTATATGACAGAAGCTACACCAAAGTAGGGATGTGTTTGTTCTCGATTATCATTCATTCGACTCCTAAATTGCCTTTAAAATGAATTTGTCTGCATCATTAGATGATATATAGTTATTTATGCACCAAGGGCGTTTTAAGTTTTCTGATAATGGAGCGGCGACAAAATACCCGAGGCCCTCTGACCCGAGGGTGTTTTGTCGCCCGAGATCATTAGAACCATTTGACGCCCGTGGCACACACAATATTTTGTTTTATCTAATTTTAATGATTCAGATTTACTTACTAATTATCTAGGTGTTAACTTGACTCAGATTGTCTTTTCATTTTGCTGTCTCCTAATTACCTTTCATAATTCCCTCCGTAAGAGATTATGTAGCATCACTTAACTGTGTTCATATTTCCCTCGTAACCACGATCCTCTCGATAGAGGTAGGTTATGAACTGTATATCGAGCTCCGAATCAACGACAATAACACGTAATTACGTATCAGTAAAAAATAAATTCATTTCTGAATAAATTAAAGGGACTCTAAATTTAACCCTAATCTCTTTCTTTGCTCCTGGTCGTATCCGAGGCATTTTGCACTGTCCTTTCGTGTGATCCAGAAAATATTATTTCTTTAATGAAGATAAGATAATTCTCCGCTCCATTTACAGTGTGTTTGCCCTTATTACAAACAATATTTCACGCAACTGAATAAAACGCCCATATTCTCATCTGGACCACATCAAGGGCGCGAAGACAACGGGCCCACTCGTCACATCAACAGCAGCGCAGTAACATCGTCCCTTTAGAGTGTTTGCTAGAGTATAAAATTTTATTTTCCTCTACCATAAAGTTACGAAGCGATTGCCTGCTGTCGGGCTGTTAAGCGCTGTTAAAGCTCTTTGGCAGGCGGAGGTGTGGGCGGGGGTGATGAAATTGTGAGCGGTGCCGTTGGCGGCCCACTCTCACGGCCTCGATACCTGCCAGCCCTCGTGCTCGTCTGCGGCCGCTGCGGACGCGACGCGATGGCGTGGAGGGCGACGCTGCGGGCGGGGGCGGGGCGCGGGGCGGGGCGCGGGGCGGGGCGCGGGGCGGGGCGCGGGGCGGGAGGCATGCGGCTTGGGGCTTGGGGCGCAGTGGCGCGAGGCAGCCGGGAAAGGTGAGCCGAGGAGAGCGATGTATGGCATGCTGCAGAGGGAGGGATATTAGGAAGAGGGGATGGCAAGACGAGAGGAGGAGGGGATAGCAAGCACTGAAGGAGGGAAGAAGGGAGAACAAACTAGGGTCGAGAGGGGTAAGAGTGGCGAGAGGGGTAGAAGTGGCATGAGGGGGAGTAGGGTCGAAAGGGGGAGTAGGATCGAGAGGAGGAGTAGGGACAAGAAGACACAGTTGGGTCGAAAGGGGGAGAAGTGGTGAATGTCGAGGCTGACGTCGCAGCAGTCGCCGTGGTAACGTTGGTTGAACAAATAATATATAGTAGACACATAGTCAATAGCTGGATAAATTTATTCTCCTTAAGGAGAAGAGCCTGTTTAACACCCGGTGTTTGATTTGTAAACTACAACACAATATACATTAAATAACACAAATAAAAACAACGCAAGGCGCGCATCATAAATATATTCACAGTCACAGCTTAATTTTAATACTTGCACTGAAAAGTTGCATGCATACTCAGCTACATAGCTTTGTCGAATTCAACCGCCGGATCTTCTGTCCGGTCCTTTTCCGTGGTTTCTCCTATCAACACAAGGCGAATGCCAGAGCAGTACCCTAACAACCAGGCCCAAACTGCTCCTGATCTTTCGTTCCTCTTCCTTGTTCTCTCTTCACCACTTACTTACGCACACTTTCACTTACAGACACTATATAACCATGGGAGACAGTCGTAAGCTTAGAGCTTGCCTCGGCTGAGGTGGTTCCCCCGCTGGTTGGAGAAAACCGTGCAAGCCGAATCGTTGGTCGTCGTCGGATCTCGCCATCCAGAGGGGGGAGATCTCCAGTGCTAAAAAGCATGCACTACACTTATGGGAATAATAGCCTAAGCAGTTGACGCGTCCAGAAACACTAATTAATCAGTGGGCGAAATAGTCAATCATGAAACAAGTGGCGTTTCGGGGATGCGAGAATTATAGCACAAAAGCTATCCGTGGCTGGCATGAGAGACGAAAAAGGAGAGATCGCTGGCACGATGGGCGAATCAAGAGGAGAAGAAGGATGAGCATTTCTATAATGCAGAAGTATCATAGGTATTAGCTGAGATCAGAGAGAGAGAAGATGACTGATTTAACGAGAATTCGGGGAAGTGATCAGATGCGAGACGTAGAGAAGGAGAGTTCAAAATGAAAAGAAGGCGATACTATTGTTCTAGATTGAAGAATGAAGTACTCGGGAGAAATTGTTACGTGGGGAACGCAATCAAGAATCTAAGAGACTACTTTTGGAGTTCCAAGAACTGACTGTTCCAAGAAGAATGAAGGCGAACGAACACGAAGGCGTGAATTTTGAGAACTCGACAAGAAACGTCGACTCGCGTAATAACGCGGAACAATTGAAGAAAAACAACTTACTCGGAGCAAATCTCCACCGTCTAGTAACTTGTCGAAACTCTTGAGCGAGATTAAATTTTTCGCGGAAGCTTGTCGGAGAAGCTTTTTGTACAATATAATTCTTCATTCGTACCTTCTTACCTTTGGAAACGAGGCTGGAGATGTGGGAATGGAATGGAGTTGCGCGTCGCGTCTACATACGACGCGGGCGCACCGGGAGGCAAAGTCTTCGCCGAAAGTTGCGCGCACGAATCAGGGATTTGGAGGAAGGGAATTGGATCGGCGCGGCGGGCGACGGCGAGAGGCCACAAGAGCGTCTCGACGGCGTCGCCCTGCCGGAGACGCCGCGCCGCCCCAAAGGGCAGGGGAAACTGGGGCACAGGGCGGGACGAGGAGGAGCATGGCAAGGGATGCTGAAGAGGCCGAGGTCAGGAACGGGAACCGGATAACGTTGGATGCGAAAATTGAACGGCGGGTGCTCAGGAAATTTGAACCAGGAGAAGGGTAGACGAAGGGAACGTAGAGTGGTTGGGAATGAGGCAGAGTGAATGAAGAAGCGCGAAGATAATTATTAGTGTGAGGGAAGGGGTGCGACAGATAAATACAGATAAAATATACCATTGGTAATAACGTTTAAAAGATAATATGGTTGATAATAGTATTTATAAAGTACTAACGGAACCTGGCAGACGTTATTCTGCCCTTCATCTCCCCCTTTTTCTTACATCTCTCCCTCTCTCTCCCTCTCCCTCCCCCACTCTCTCTCCATCTTTCTCTCTCTCCGTCTCTCTCTGTCTCCGTGTGTGCGTCTCTCTCTATCTCTGCCTCTCTATGTCCCTCCCATTCATATTAGTTGCAGATTCTGCACGTCTCTGAGTAGATGGGGTAATATTGAGAAGCGCCGGACCAGCAAACAAGTAATAGAATATTCAAGAAGAGATCTTGTACGTTGCGGTGCGAAAAACTTTTCTTTGATGTCTTTTGGACTCAAAATTTTAGTTTCTAATGCCCTAGAACGCTTCGTTTACAAGTTATTTAACGATGTAGATTCGAAAGTGCTGCCGAGTGTTGCGCGTTGCCTTTGACATGGTGTATATATATATATATATATATATATATATATATATATATATATATATATATATAGAGAGAGAGAGAGAGAGAGAGAGAGAGAGAGAGAGAGAGAAAGAGAGGGAAATTGGGTAAAAGTACGTTAGTATACTGAAAACAAAACCAAGGCGTTGAGAAAAGGAAATGTACGTGTTTAAGAAACACAGACATGGAGAGAGTGCAGCTACTGGCCCGGGCTGGAAACTGGGCAACTGGGGAGAGGCGGTAGTACGCTGCTGGGTGTGCAGAGTAAACAAAGGGGGAGCTGTGAGAACATTTGGGTGCGTCTCGACGAAGGCTTGAGCGCGAAGGGGCCGCGTGAGAAGCCGGGCCACGCCTCGCGCCGCGCGAAGGCAGGAAAGCGGTGGCAACGGCATGGCGTGAAAAGACGTGGGCGAGGGGCAAAGCGCGAGGGGCGTGGAGTGGAGACCAACGGAAGCGATCGGCGTGGGGTGAGGTGTGATGGGTCTGGTTGGCGAGGGGCGATGGGGCTCGGGGGTGAGAGGTCTGAGGGCGACAGGCAAGGGGTGTTAGAGGTTTTATGGGTGGGGAGAGAACCGAGTGGCGTGGGGCTGGAGCGAGGGGCTGGTGCGAGGGGCTGGTGCGAGGGACTGGGGCCAGAGCCGGGGACCGATAGCCTAGTGATGTGGGACGAGGGGCGATATCTGAAGGCGAGGGACGTGCAGCGGGGAGCAGAGGCGAGGGGCGTGAGGCGAGTTGTGCTGGGTCTGGGAGGCGAGAGGTCTGAGGGGACGGGCAAGGGATATTAGAGGTGAAGGGTGGGGGTTAAGAGAGCCGAGTGGCGTGGGGATGGGGCGGGGGACTGTGGCGAGGGGCTGGGTCGAGGGAATGAGGTGAGGGCTTGGGGCCGACAGCCTAGTGATGTGGGACGAGGGGCGAGGGGCGAGGGGGGCGAACGGCGAGGGCCGAGAGGCAAGCTTTATCTGACGGCTCTTGGCCGATTGACGGGCGACGACGGCCGACAAGGAGATGAACCTTCTTCCGCACGCTGCGGATGTGTCGGTGACCGCAGCTATCCTCTCGCTCTTCGCCTCACTCTTTTGCGCCTCGCCTCGCTGCGACTGCTTTCTTTTGAGGATCTGAACCGGTAGAGATATTCACAGGCAACATACATTGCATCGGCAGCACCGTTCACCCCTTGGCCTAGGGGTGAGTTCTAACGGTGGCGGAATTTTTACACCAGCAACATAGCTGGATGGAATTCAGCTATTTTCTGAGGAGTCTCCTTGCGGCACACTGTTCTGATCGGTAGTTTTCCGTGATTTCTCTGATCAATACCAGGCGACTGCTGGAATAGCACCAGAACTGTGTCGTATTTCCTTTCTCACCTTGAGGGCATGCACTTGCATGCACTACACTGTCATGCATGACGAACGACCAGTCGGGATCTTAAAGCTTGCCCGCTCGGTTTCTGGCTGGAGGAGATGCCTCTCGAGTCCTCCGCAAGCCGACGTGTACAACTACTGTTCCAGCTAGTGAGGATCAGCTTCCTCTCCTGTGATATAATGTGCACTATACTTACAGGGGTAATGAAAGTAGCCTGACTCGCCCGAAAAACAACAAATTCTCACTTGCCCACTCTCTCAAGGATCTGAGGACGAGGCCTAACGCTCTTTCCGAAAGTCTGTCGTTGGTTTCTCGGAATTTAATACAAAAAATTTAATCCACTCGATGCGAAGTGGATTAAATTATCTTAAAGACCTCTCGCTACCACAGGAAATTAAATTCAAGTTTGATATTTCGTCCGTGCACGCAGAATTGTCACCTCTAAAAACGTTGAAGTAAAAACTGTCTTGAAAATAATCTATTTTATAAAGATAGTACACAAACCGACCGAAAAGTAGCTACGCTCGCGATAAAACCATTAT
Source organism: Teleogryllus occipitalis (assembly GCA_011170035.1). Taxonomy (NCBI): domain Eukaryota; kingdom Metazoa; phylum Arthropoda; class Insecta; order Orthoptera; family Gryllidae; genus Teleogryllus; species Teleogryllus occipitalis. Next base: position 238,472 of record BLKR01001729.1, read on the forward strand.
ATTCAAAAATAGTTTTTTTATTTGCGTCATATTTCTTGTGAACCGAAGACCTATCTGTTTTGCCTTAGCCATAATGGGACGTTGGCAGCAGACTATAGTCAGCTTAAAGAATTGTCTTATTTTTTTATATGAAAACTGGTAAAAAGAAGTTATGTTTTTAAAGTAGTCGGACTGAATTAATTACAAAATATTCGTTGACCGAAATAACACCTGCGCTCAATATTCTTCAAAATGGGACCCTCCTTCATACATACACCAATGCCAGCGGGATTTCGAGCTCTCATACGATTCCTGGAAGGCGGCAGCGGAATGCTGTTGCGATCAATCGTGAAGGCCTGTTGTACTGTTCCACAGAGCGTTGGTGGTGTCCTTTCAGGGCGGTTTTAGGGCGGGAAAAGAAGAAAATGCTGGTGGGGCAACGTGGAGACTGTAGGGTTGTTGAGAAAGGGTTGTGATGTTATGTTGAACCAGGTAGACCACCATGCAGAACACTTTGTGTCCCGCCGGTCAGCACTCGCGGCAATAACTTTGCACAGATCTTTCTCATTTACTTTTTTGCGCACAGTTTCGTGCACTTGGATTTTGGCCATGCTAAGTTCATCGGCAATCATCAACATGAACAGTTACTCATAAACAATTAATCTGCGGTCACTGTCCAGCAAATTATTACCTCTTGCCACATTTTCGACAGTTTTGGTGCTCGAAGGTTGTTCTGGACGTGTGTTGTCTAGATCTTTCTCTCTCCTCCCAAAACAGCTTTTGCCTCTCAACAACACTCGATCTACCTATGGCGTTAACACAGTAAGCCGTCTTGATCATATCATGAGTATCTTTCCCGGTTTTGCCGAGCTTATCGCAAACTTTGATGGCCTAGCGTGTTCCAAAAGATGAGTCACGACGTAGCCTAACGAGGGTACTTGCAGAGGTTATGGAGACCAGCAATTTACACCCCCACCTGACTGCCGGTGGCTTCCAGCCGTGCTGTAGAAACATCTCCATCAACACAAGGTGAAGAAACCGCCGGCATTCCGTCAGTCTGCTAAACAAAATCACTCCGACTACTTTAAGCATAGATCTTATATATATATATATATATATATATATATATATATATATATATATATATATATATATACTGTTTCATTTTGTCTGAACGTGGAGAGTACCACAATCAAGGGACGACCTATTACCAAAATGCGGCATTGACGTTGCTGCCGCTGCCGCCGTAGCTTTTCGCAGAGCTCTACAAACAGGAGCGAGAGGCCACGCGCGAGAATAGTGAGCTACCGGCGGCGGGAGGCGATGTGGTCACTGGGCTCGGCCGTCAGGACACACAGTGCCTAGTCGCCACCGTCGCATTGAGCGAAGTCAACGCCGCCATGACGTATTGTACAATGTTAAGAGTGTAAATAGAGGTCAGTAATAAGTGTGCGTGATAGGTATGATTTAGTTGTAAATAAGTATAAAAGATCAGAAGTAATAATGTGTGAATGAAGGTGTGAGTAAAATCAGCAAGTACATTACATGAAAAAACAAGACGGTGAAAACTATTCCTTAGGTACGTGAGCATTAGGTTGCCGGCCAAGTGCCGGCTACTTTTATAGGTTAGGTTCCTTTATGCCAGTTTAGCTACGCTCGGCTCAGTTTTGCAGCATAACCCGAAGAATTGCGGCGTATGCAACCCGTAATGGCAATAATCGACCGCCTCGCCAAGGCCTCTGGCGGGAAACAATGAAAAACAGGTCTCACATTTGCTGGCGATCCAACCTACCTGACTCACCTCCCTCAGTTTCAGCACTTTTGCCCAACTGCACCGAGGGGACGTAACATGCGCGAGAAGAGAATAACATGCAGATCACTGTAAACCACTCAAGTGAAATTCATCAGGATTTTAATTCTAACAATAGGTGAAATATGGAGATGTTGAAAATGGTATTGATGATGGGGTGGGTACAGACATTGCGTGAGAGCTACCTTCTAACCAATCATACAACTATGGTGGCGGAATGATAGGCGCCGACCCCGTTGCCTCCACGGGCCATTGTCTGTCCAGAGGCGGCGACAATTTCGTCCGTTGCCTGGGGCGTTGCTACCTGTATCAGCGCGCGCGTTCGCCTGTACGACACAAAAACACAAACGCTCGTTCTGGATGCTACATAAAGAAAAAAATATCTCCCGCGGCCTACAACGTTCTCTGAGTACCGAGTCATATGGTGTGCGAACCCCGTCCCATCCTATCATTTCGTATCGGGAGAGGTGACTAAGGTTATCTACTAATGTCACTGTAGGGCCTCTAACCGAGAGGTCCAAGGTTCGAGTCCCGGCGGTAGCAATATTTTTAGTACTAGCTACATAGCTAAGCCGAATTCTGTCGCTCTCTGAGGGAGAATTCTAGCGACCGGCTGCCCTGATCGGGAGTTTTCCGGGGTTTCTCCGATCAACACCAGAATACTGGAGCACTACCTTAACAAATAGGGCAGGGATCTCAGCGCGCGATCTTTCCTTCCTATCCTCACCCCCTTACTTACACACATATACATGCGTTACACTAACACACTTGCCGGGAGACCGGTCGGGAACTTAGAGCTTGTTCCCGCTGGGGCTATGCTCTATAGTGGGAAATACCTGGTTAAGGGAAAAGTCATCTCACTATCCAGCGGAGAAAGATCACCACCATCTCTGAAAGAATACATATGCACTACACGTTCGGGAATAATGATCTTAGCAGTTGAAGCGTCCGGAATCACTAAATCAATCAATCAATCAATTCTATCAATCGTAGTTCGCGAGTGTGGATGGCTGTACGTCAATCGCGTCCTGTCCTTGGGAATTTCAGTTCCTCCGTGGGTCGTTGGCGTCGGGGGCGGAGAGTCGCTGGTGTCCCGCTGTGCAGACACATCTGGCGTGCAGTCGACGCAGCGTGCCATTGTTCATGGGGCGCCGTAGCGACCCTCGTAGATTTTTCATAAAATCACTCTACATTGTCAAAAGCGTGCGATTTCTTGGCCGTCTGGTGGGCATAACTCACCACGTAAAATAATATACTCGTATATTATTTTTGGCGCGGCGAAATCCCCTCGGGTGGCCAGTTTCAGTGTACTAGATATTCCAGAACTCTCAGCCCGATTATGATATACTGCGGTCATCAAACCGCAGATATAATTACAATTTGGGTGTTAGCTTTTATTTGTGCCTGAAAGATTTGTACTTTTGGTTCGATACCTTTTCCAAGCAACAGGTAATTTCACTTGAGGTTTTAGAACTAATTAACAACTTTTTGAAAAATTGAAGAAGTTTTCGAGAAATTTATATTATGTCTATTTCGTAACTTATCTTAGTTTAAACCGGAAATGTATTGGAAATGGATGATCTCCGAGGCTCTTGATGGATGCTGTCATCGTAGCAAGTTCAGCTATCTGACGAAATGGGGGTGTAGATTTCAATCTTACGGGTCTATACACGATCTTGGATGTAACTTTTTAGTTGGATAACCGGCCAGAAATACCATTTCAAGTTATCTTCTCTATGAGAATGCCGTTCGGTTTTCCAGAATTATTTGAGGCAAATTATTATACTCTTAATTCTCGCAGTGAAAGTTTATGCAGAAATGAAGGCCTCTCATCGATTTGAGAGGTCTCTCATCAATTTTGTTCCTTTTTAAACATAGGTGAAAAGCGTACACAAGTAACGAATGCAAGTAATTGCAATAGACATGCAAAAGTCTTCAAAATTGTCCTTGTCTATATCGCTTCGTTCAGCACTTTTCTCTAAGAAATACAATTTGTTCTCATGCTCCGACTGGGAACTTTATTCTGTGTAAACTACTGTATTTTTTGAATATCTATAACCAAATCTGCAGAATAAAAAAGTTACTTGATTTAATGGTTTGACTTGGTTTATTGGTTTATTCTAGCGATAAAACTCCAAATAAATTGACCATTTTGTAGCAAAGGATTTCAAAAGTCAAATACCCTGCATGTTGAATGAAAGCTAAGAATCAAGTTTAATTGTTCATATCTGCATTCCTACAATCATAGTATATCGGTTACAATTTTTAAAATAGTTGGCAACCAATTTAAAATTTGAAAAAATGAAAATGAAAACGCAAATATTACTTTTGGGTAAATAAATATACATTTTAGAGTAAAATAGAGTGTATAAACAATATAAATTACAAAAATAAATGTTTTCTGTAATTTTGTCGACAATGTAAACATGTTATACCTCTCCTATGGCAGAGTTTCTTTGTCTAAAACATTATTGACAGACCAAGAGTACTGTTATGGTAAAAATTTGATCTCACTTGGTAGTATCAGCTATTTAATCTCAGCGAATATTCAGTTATTTTTTACCAAAGTATGTGATGAAAATTGCACTTAATCATGTTAAAAAATAAAATGTATTTAACATTATTTAGAATTGTGCATCATTACTTGTACAGGTATTTTAAAAACGCGTATTATAGAATACAGGGGCTTACAGCAGCTAAAATATTGCTGATCAAACCAAATAAAATGATTTTTATAAAGTAGAACGGTCATTGTTCAAGTACAACAAATAAAACACTCCGGTATAACATGCAATATATTAAGTATTTTAACAGAAACAATCTTCACGAATATTGCAATAACATAGCACATAAACGGATACGTATAGCAATAGCACTTTATATATCAAGACTTACCAAGAAGTTGTTGTTTCTTAACGCCACACGAATAGAAAATATTTAATGGCTGGCGGCCTCTTACTTGGAGCCTTGGTGTCACATGATATCAGCCTTGGTGTAAGCTGTGACTCACTGACTATTAAAAGACTTCAATAGCTACGCACAGAATACGAATAGTCGAATAACACAATGAAATATTTTTATTTTCACTCAAAATTGAATTTTTTTCATTATTTTTCTATTTTTCTGATAATATGAGTTTTCCTTACATTTCTACTCGTATCGGATTTTAGAAATATAGATTCAAATTGCATTCTACTCCTATGCATGATTCACAAGAAAGCTTCCCAACGTACCGAAAAGGCTAGACAGCTTTTTGATTCGGGCGCCTGTAATATTTCTAATTGCATGTGTGTGTAACTACGCACATGTAAATTATAAGACGCCTCTGACCGCTCTAAAACCCCTGGGGTTTGCGGTCCCGTCTCGAGTCCCCGCCGTGGCAAAGCTCATCGAGCCCAGCCGTGTGTGGCCCTGGCGCTCCCAGAGCGCGCCCTGTGCAGCCCTGCTCCGGCAGAAGAAAACCAGGGCGTGCAGGAGGGGCTTTGAGCGAGGAAATCGATATTCGTGATTAGAGTGGTTACGAGTTCGCTCCTTTTCACACCTCCTCGCGGTCGTTTCGGCTGCCTCGGTGTCCCCCCCCCCCCCACGCAGCGCGCCACTCGTTCCAGGCGCAGGAAACCCCTCTTGTGTCAACCGCTTACAGGGGGCAACACTTGCTGATCTGGAATTCCGTCAGAGGCTCGCGAATATGTCTGCGCTCACTCTTTCTGCCCTTTAAATACATAGGGGGTTACTGTACAAATGAAGGTAGAAAGTATGTGCTGTTGTTGCATCACTAGTTATTGTTATAATAAAAGTATTGATTAATTGGCCTTTAAGATTTTAGATTGGTTCACGGTTTTCCGCTACTCCTGAGGGATAATGAATTTATGACATGAAATGACATTCACACCACACTTACAATGACTAGTTCATTAGTTAGACTAGTCCACCGGTGAGGACCGGGGTAGGTAGCTCAGTGCATCAACTGATGTCGCTGCAGTGCCTCTGACCGGGAGATCGTAGGTTCGGGTCCCGACAGTGGTAAGATTTCTAACACTAGCTTGTCAGTTAGGTCGAATTCAGGCGTTGTCTGGAGAAGAATTCTAGAGACCGGCTGCTCTGATTGGTAGTTTACTTTGGTTTCCCCGATCATCACCAGGCGAATGCCGGAGCAGTACCCTAACAAACGGACTACGCACCGAATCACGCACAAAAATATGGATCGATTGTTTAACACCTTGTAGCTAAGGAACATCTTCGTAATAATGAAAGATGAAGAATAATCTTTTCAAGTAATAAAGTAATGAGAAAAAATAGAGAAAAACTATAAATTATACATCCAAGCATAAGGAATGTAAATCTAATTAACTTTTACACAATAGACTACGTTATGGGAAAAAAGGACCTTTTTGTTTAATCACTGAAGCAAAATAATTTATAAAATTTGAATTTATAATTAAATTTATACACCTTCATCAGCTTTGATATTTATTTTATGGAACTAGGGTGCTTTATCACGGATGGCAATCTCCAACTTTATGTTTATACCGTTAAATATTATTGAAGTATTGGTGATTTATTAAATTAAACAAAATGTTGGGAATATGCGAGCTGAAATGCGCTAATGCCTTAGTGTAAAATGACTGAAAAGATGTAGCAATCATGAATTTGTTTTCATTGTTATCGTTACAATTTTGCGCTTATATCAGAAATAAACTTTAACAATAATATTTCATTTCTTGATTTTTGTGTTATTATGTAGCTCTATTTAAGTTCTTCATAAATTCGCAAACCACGTAATCGAAGCAAATAATATTTCTCATCCCCCCCCAAAAAAACGCCTTCCTCATCGCCTTTCACATGGTATATCACATTGGACGTGCGATATTCATTCTACGAGCAGTATATCGCCATTGAAATTCTGGTCATCAAAATAATAATAATAATAATAATAATAATAATAATAATGTCTTTATTTTTGGCGAGACTCATGCCTTAAGGCCTACTCTTCCGCCTAACCACTTGAATATTTACATTTTCATTATTACAATTGAGGCGTTCGGGCGGAAATAGTGATAACTGACACTTCACGTTGCTTACGAAATTGCAACGATCGTATTAGCTAACGGAAATGTGCTACCCATGAAACATTGTGACATGAAACATTAAGTGTGAATGTATTTTCATTCTGAATTTTCTGGGTTCTAAAGCTAACATGATATAAAGACTCCCAATGTTTCTTATTTCCAAGAAAGGCGTGGTAGTTATATAAAAATAATTCAAAGATATGATGCTTAGATTTTCATGTTTTCATACTACCTTTACTAGTGGTATTTTAACATTACTCTCCAGCTAGTTGAAATTAAGATACATACAAAAAGACATATCAAGAGCTCTTGTCCTTAACTACATCACCTGCTCAATACATTTTTATGATGTAGTGAACTCCAGGTCTTCGAGCGAGCACTTGAAGGCAGAAATGAACTCTTTATGTGCAGAGAGAAAAGGGAGATCCATACATGATTCATGTGGCTCTAAATCCCACGGATAAAAGAGAGTTCGAAAATACATCGGAAAGACAACGTTGAAGAGCGTTCGGCTTAGAAAACGGAAAGACCCAAGTGCCGTTTGTGGTGAGAATGCTATTCTCCTATATTGTATGAATTTATTAGTGACCTGTGAAGATGCAAACGTGCGTCTTATCGAGAAAATACGTAATACGATACGTTCATGACTAATGACACTACTATAATTGAAATAGGTTGAATACCTTTTTCACGTACTTAGGTCATTTCCACAAAAATTTAGTAACTTCTGCAACCTCGAGATATGTATGAGCCTCACCGACAGAAAATAGGAACCAATAACAAGGATTAAAACTAGGCACCTCAAACTAACCATATATCTCTCCTCTTCATGTACTAGAAAGGACCTCTGTCTTTAAAGGTGAGCATTGGAACATTCTTATAAACATGACACATTATTAAACAATATCCCATTATAACCAGTACAGACAAACACACAGAGTATGAGTTCAGAATTAATTCGTTTACACATAGACCACCAGGAACAAAGTAATTAAATTTTATAAGCATATAAACGTTTATTCATTTTTTATTGAAACATAATTTTACTCTATGCTTAATAAATATTATTATTATTATTATTATTATTATTATTATTATTATTATTATTATTATTATTATTATTATTATTATTATTATTATTATTATTATTATTATTATTATTATTATTATTATGATCATCATCATTATTATCATTATTTTGCTCGCGAATAGGCCATCTTGTACCACGCAGGACATGCACTTGCTCGTGCTCAGTATCATTATCACTTGGCAAGTCTTGCTTGTAACTAGTCAGGGAGATCAATATTAGACTGATTCTGATTTTTATACCCCAGGGTTGTTAGTCCTGAGGGATGGACGATGGAATGATGATGATGATAATGAAGGATAAATGCAGGGCACCCACGACATACACAAACACACCCATGCCCGAGGCGATCTCGTCTATCCGGACTGGCATTATTATTATTATTATTATTATTATTATTATTATTATTATTATTATTATTATTATTATTGGGTGATACAACATAATCTTTCTCATCAGTACAAAAATGTATCCATATCCCACAACACTTTTATCAAATTTCTAAAGCTATTCAACCAATAAACCTTATCCTGTAATAATAATAATAATAATAATAATAATAATAATAATAATAATAATAATAATAATAATAATAATAATAATAATAATAATAATAATAATAAATTGTAATAATAAAGCAAAACGAATCCGCCAGAGTGACTAAGTGGACAATCACTCAATACAAATTCCTGAAGAATAAAAATAAAAGAGATGATTTCAAATCAATAAGTGGACGCTATTATTTTCATTTATTTTACAAAGCAAACAAATCAATAAAATGGAATTGACCAGAAACTGCCTTTCAATTTTCCTTATTTTCTTAGACTTATCATTTAGAACTTCGAGTTCCTTTTGGTCTACATTATCTGCTTTAGTTAATTTTGTCTAGTCTTTTTCAATGTTTCTACATATTTTTTAAATGGTAATAAAACAGTCGCCAATTTCCTGCAAAATATAGAGGAATTCTAACAGCTAATGTTATAGCCTTCCAAAAATTAACCAAGATAACTCTGAGTAATAATAGTTGTAACTGCTGTGTCTCTCACCGGGAGGTTCTAGGGTTCCAGTTCCGATAGTGGCGGACTTTGGTCATTAGCTAATTGCTAGATCAAATTCAGCTACAGTCGAGGAGAATTCTAGTGGCCGGCAGCTCTGATTGTTATTGTTCAGCGGTTTCTCCGAACAATCGATCAATACCAGGTTAATAGAGCAGTACCTCAACCAAAGGGCCACGATCGCGCACAATCTTTTCTTTCTCATCGTTGTCGTTTTTTGTCCCACTACACATATGCACTACACTACCACACATGTCGGCAGACAAGTAGGGAGCTTTGAACTTGCCCCGGTTGGGCGGTGCCCTGCTGACGCAAATACCTAAAGAGGGAACCCCCGAAAGCCGGCGTATAGGTCAGTTCCCGATTTCATTTTATAGTGGTGAAGGAGCAGTGTCACTTCCCGGAACACAAAATGCAGTACACCTACGAGACTTAATCACCACCGATTGACGGGTCACGGAAACACGAAATAATCAATCAACCTCGGATTTTCCGATCAGAGACACTGCAGTGGCAAATGTTATTGACTTGAGCCAACTCTGCCAGTGCGTAACAAATAAACTGTCAGTGAAGTTCTTCGTGCAACGGGTAGCACTTTCGTAATCTGAGCTATCATATCACACTTTCTACTGTAACCATAGTTCCCCATGGGGGTAAGACTTCGTCTGACGGAAAAATCCGAATTCACTAAGTTACTCTTGCTTTTACTGTGCGCGGCGATGAACCTTGACTGTCCGTCGCTAGCAGATGCAAATGTCCAACTACGTGTCTGCGTTTTACTATATTATTCTAGTTTTAATGGCACTAACACTGTCTGTGTCTGTCTGTACTGGCACAGCAGCCTCTGACGGAGCCAAGGGTCTCCCAGCGGCGTCCCGACCTGGCGTATACGGTTTCCAGTACGTGTGGTTAGCACATATACATCCCTTACGGCGTATTCAGGTCTTCTTAACCTAAGAAGTGAACTTTCTAATCGTCACACAGCAACAAATACTGGCACATTGCAAGGAAAGCGCACACTATAATTAGCCCCAACTAGAATTCGAAGCAAGCCCAGTGAGCTATCGTAGCACGTTAAACAGAATTTTTAACACGTGATGTGTCACGACATTACACTATCACTCGTCGCAGCACGCACGTTTGTTTGACACTCCGGCCTTTCAAACGATTCACGTACAAGTGACTCGCCTACCACCGCGCTAGTCTCCATTGGCGTTCCTGGAAGTCGGGTCTGCAAGTGTGCTTGTTCGGTGGAAATGCAGTGTACAGTGGAACAGCGAACACTAATGGATCCTGAACAAATTGGGCGATTACATAGGCGGACAGTTAATTAAGATTATGTTGTTACGAGAAGCATGCGTCAGGTCGAGTTGAGTTAATTCCAGTAGTAGGTTTTTCTTTAATATCGTTTTAATTGCCTAAAACTTGAAAATACAATTTACATTTTACAGTTCGCATTTTATTCAAAACTAGCGGAACCCCACAGACGTTGTTCTGCCCTTCATCTCCCCCTTTCCCCTTCCCTCACTCTTTTTCTCTCCGTCTCTTCCTCTCTCTCCGTCCCTGTCTGTCTGACTCGGTCTCCGCGTGTCTCTGTCTTCTCTGCGTCTGTCCCATTCATTTACATTTAGTTGCTGATTCTGTACGTCTCTGAGCAGGTAGGGTAATATCGAGTAGCACTGGACCGACAAAAACATAATAGAATGTTCAAGATCTCATCCTTTAGATTACGGTGTTGAACGATTGTTGAACGATATCGATTCAAACGTGTGTTGCGGGTTGCATTTGACGTGGATATTTGATTTTGTTCTACACCGCCATTTAGTGGAGTTATAAAAAAATTAACAGCACATAAACATTCTTGAACCCTTAGCGATTTTACTTAGAACAAAAGTTGACCTCGGTTGAGCTCTCAACCTTGCGTAACAAAAGAACATTACATACTATACGTTTACGTCTTTTTAATAACTAATATTAATGGGTACCGAAACATCATCTATTCGTGATACATAGTATATTTGTAACTCGTAAATTAAGTAGATATTTTTGTCTCCCCACATTATCTTTAGTAATCTACAGTAATTGCGTGGAGACGACAAGAAGCATTTTTCTTCTGATTGCTTGGATTGTCGCAATTTATTGCTCCAACGAGACAGTCTTCAAAGAAATCGTTGGCTTCCCACTCGCTCACCTGCTTCTACGCAGATTGCCTTCTCACGCTCCAGTTAGAAGAGCGTTGCGAAGAATAGGGGCTAAGGTAAATTCCAGAGGCGCAGTGTTCGTTTCCCGAGGGAGATATACGACCTTCTACATTGTGAGAGACTCCAATAAAGAAGCCTCGCTCGCAGGTCAAACAAGTACGCAAAATCTTGTAACCGTTTGAAAACAAAGAGTGTTATTACCTTATCTTATTATTTAAGACTCCTTCACTTATTGCGCGGTTACATAGCGCGTAGAAGGTAGGGTTGCACATTAATAACACGTCATTAGTTTAAAAAACTCTTAATCCGTGACATATTCCGACCAAACGGGATCCAAAGGACAGGGCTGTGACGATCCTCAACTAATTTGCAACCGTCGGAAAGGGTAACTTGGAAAATTTGATGCCCGATTCTATGGTGCGCAAGAGTGCTGACCTTATGACCCATATAAGCTGTTTTTTACGTCTTTACTGAAACAGCGCGCGAGCGCGGCGAGCTCTGACGTCAGAGACCGCGGGGCGGTCGTGGTGGCTGTAGCGGTAGTGGTGATGGTGCGGATGGTGATGACTGCGACTCGTGCAGCTGTAATTGCAATACTGGTAAATGGAAGAATTTACTCCAGCAGTTAACAACAGGGGCTTTTGTAAAATGTGAGTTAATTATACATTTAAAAATTAAATATCATCGAATATAGTGCGGTGAGGGAACCATAATTGCGATAATTATACACAATGTTTTTTGTAGACATGAGAAGAATAAATGTATATAATCTTTAAAAGATTTTGTTTTACATTTTCTAAAATCTTCCCGTTTAAACAAATACTTTTATATTTAGGTATGATTTAAAATGTTTTTATTTCTCATAGGTCTGTTTTATTTGCCTTGTTAATAATCCCCCCAAAATGTGGGTCACCGAATAAGCACTGTTTACGTCCTTTTGAATAACGTCGTTGTATTTATTAAGCTAAATCATCATAATTTTCTTTCCCATAGAAAAGATTCACATATTAGGCATCAAAGCAAAATAATTTATTTATTGGTAAAACAATTTTCTACAAAATGTGCATCAAATAAACAAATAAAAAATTCAAAATCCTCATTATTAGCAGATTTTACAGACACATTTTCATAACGGGGATCATATTCATTCATTTCCATTTATTGGTGAGGGCGGTGGAGAGCGGTGGGGGTCGGAGGGGGTCGGAGGGGGCCGGAGGGGGCCGGAGGGGGCCGGAGGGGGCCGGAGGGGGCCGGAGGGGGCCGGAGGGGGCCGGAGGGGGCCGGAGGGGGCCGGAGGGGGCCGGAGGGGGCCGGAGGGGGCCGGAGGGGGCCGGAGGGGGCCGGAGGGGGCCGGAGGGGGCCGGGGGGCCGGAGGGGGCCGGAGGGGGCCGGAGGGGGCCGGAGGGGGCCGGAGGGGGCCGGTGGAGGCCGGTGGAGGCCGGTGGAGGCCGGAGGAGAGCGAGGTCAAGGAAGGGTTGAGGCAGTGTTGGCGGGCTCCTGGTAAATGGACAGGACCAGCTTCTCGTCCATTAAACCAGTCGATGCTCTGTGTGGGCGTCGCGATGGGAACGCCGGAGAGCGAGGGGAGTTCGGGGTGTCGGGGATATCTGTGGCATTGAGGGTCTGAGGTTCAAATTACGTAACTATTCTGTTGGCGTGAGGAGAAGGGAGACAGAAGTGGATAGACGTGATACACGTGAAATGGGAACAATGGGTATGTCGATACAGAAGTCTGATAATTAAGGATATGTTATTGATATCTTTTTATTTGAATCTTATTACGCATTCCTTCCACGAATTCACTTTTTGGGAAGTCGTGAATGCCCTAATTGTAAGAATATTATCATTATTATTTAGAAATGTCGATGAAGGATGGTGGAAGAGGTGATGAATGACAAGAAAATGCCGGAATAAAATGTGTCGCGAACCAACCTTCCCATCATAAAAAAACAAGAAACATTACCATTACCAGTATTAAGAAGCGGGGAGGCGCATAACCAACATTACCAGTGCCTTTGACAGATATGGTGAGAAAAGTATAAATGTTGATAATGGTGGAGAAATTTCTGTTTTTTAGATGAAAAGGCTAAAGGTGTGGTAGCAATGGAAATAGAGGTTGGGGAAGTTGTGGAAAGTGTAGTAACAGAAATGAAACACAGCCAGGCTTTTGACTGAAAATCGCTTGTAATACAGAGCCCTAAGAGAAGAGGGATGTACAGTCGGGAACCGAAGGGCGAAGGGCAGAGGTAATGTGGATACACAACGAAAAGAGGAAGCAGGGTGGTGGCCGGGAGAGACTTCATAATACTGACAATTTTATTCGCATGTGAGAGAAAAGTGAAATAAAAATACATGATAAAATTGTTCGTGGTAGGGAATTTCGGGGAATCGATGAGGTCATGGACATGCAATATTGAGAGAAGCCCTGTAGGTATCTCATTTCGGGCAATATCATTATTTCACCCAACATTGCTGTACCTTCGTCAGAGCATTCAATTTCCTCAAAAAATCTTATTTCATCTACGTTTTAATCAAGCTTTGTGTGATTTAATATCACAGAGAAATATAATTTTACAGTGAAGTATATTTTTGACAGCGTGAGACAATTGAACTTGATATTTACATGCGTAATTAGCCCAACATAACTTAGCGTAAGTCGCTCATTATTTGATTTGTATTTTTTTAACAATATAGATATAAGTGAGTAATGGATTTTCGTTTATCGTATTATTCTCTTACCTTACATCTGTAAGTTTAATTTTTTCAAATTTTATAAATGAGGATGTGTAAGAAAAAAATGTAATATCGTTTTAGAAAGAAATGAATATTAACCTTTTATTTGTATTTTTATAAAATTAAGTAAGCCACTTCTTAAATACATAAAATTTGTTATTTAATGCTACGTGGCTAGACGCAAGGCCTTTCAGCCACTACGAAGCTTAACCACTACTATCCATATTACTTATTTCCAAGAAACTTAAAGGAAAGATGCAACCTCCGACTATGTGAGAAGGGTCTAAAGTTTTGTTACGTACTGTGGCGTCATGGAGAAAAACACACAGACATTTACAAGTATGTACAAGTTTATTTACATGTATGTACAATAACCAACTTCTGCTCCGAACCTACACACTTGTAAGTATTTCCCTGTGGATACCCCACATAGCTAGGGAGGCCCCGCCTCCTCTGACGCTACTCCCGCGCCGCTACCGTGACCTCGTCACCCGTGCACTAGGCACGACACGCTCCAGCCTGGGCGTAAAGTTTTGCGCATCGCGCGAGGTTTCCAGAATAAAAACCCACCGTCTGAGCTCGTCGGCTCGATTTTATACCAGAGTGCAGCCGTCACGTGACTGTTCTAGGTGTAGGAGGGAGGCTCGCGTCTATCACGTGACCTTCCCGGTCAAGATGGCGTCCCCTTTGTCTAAATGTATCCCAAAGCCGGGGCGCCAGCTATTCATGCCCGCAGGTATGCGATACTTCCGCTCTTCCTCCCACCCACGGCCGCCAACGTGACGCTACAGTACCCAGAAACTCGGGGAAAAATACAAAATCATCTGTATTTCTACATTCGTATGCGCGCATAAATTAAATGAAAACTATGCAGCCATACGAGAAGTGTCTAGGGTTACCCAGGAAATTGGGAAAATTCAATATTTGATTGTTTTTCCGTCTATTGTCGTACTGCGTGTACTGAATGATTTTTTTTATAAAGGTGTCTACGACAAAATTGTCATATGACAGAAAGGCTTTAAGGGAAGAGCTGTAGGTCGTTAAATATTGGGTGTTTTACGGATTCGCGAAGACTGTTTCATTACAATATTTAATTTTTGTATTGCTATATAGGAGTCTTTTATTTCTTATTCTTGAGAAGTGAGCGTTCCTCTTCTTGGGTAATCATTTTATGTGGTTTTGTTCATAGGTTTTGCTGCTGTTAGTCACTAGTTCAATTCTAAACTTCCCATTCTTGATATTTACACCAGATGGTCTCCAATTACATTATCTTCGCGAAAAAGAGTACATATGGTACAGCTGAGAAAAATAAAATGTATAAGAAAACCCTGCGAGGACAAATAAACCTTAATCCTAAAACTATATCAAAATACGCTTTTTCCAAAAATGTTTTAAGTCAGATATGGACGTCAATTTTGTTTCTGTGAAATAGTTACATGATGCTTTAACTATTTCAAAATTTCCTAAAAAAATCCTTTAAATTTCTTGTTTAATTTTTTACTATGTCGTCTTACTACGTACGAAGTGAAGAGAAAGTTTTTTAATCGCGCGGCGTTAAAGAGCGATTTTTCTGCAGAAAAACTTTTATCATTATTAAATTATTATAACTATTATTGCTTATAACATTAAAACTCTAATTCGTGCACTAAGTGAAGTAAATTACTTTCTATTTCACTCTATGTAATTAGAATACACATTTTCTGGGTCATTGATGGCGAAGATTTGGTGGTGCATGTCTCGTTTTCATCAAAATCTCTGAATTTTAGAAAATTGCGAAAGTGCACATTTTTTCGAGTTTTCGTACAGCTACAATATTTAAGATAGAAATAATATGATATTATTTAAGTTAGAAATGATACGGAGAGCCAATAATTCTTTAAACGTAGGGAAACAGAAAAATTTCTGCGAGTGGTAGCATAAGGGTAATGTGATTGATGTGTTGACTGGAACAACAGGAGTTGGGATCTCGGCGCGGAGAAAAATTGATGTCGCATGGAAACACGTTTTGTAGGTTCACGAAGTATTATAATATGCCTAACCATTACGAATAATGCAAGAAAGTATATGCTCTTGTAGTACGAATTGTTCCTTAATAGAATTATATCTAAGAAAATATATCTGTAAATAGGTTCGTGCACAATCTCGTGAAAATACGTCTTTTTCGCATAATTTTTGCTTGCAGCAAAGGCTTTTAAAATATATTCTCAAAAACCTCTCCAAAACTCTCTTTATTATTTTCTCTAACGCAGCAAAGTATGATTATAAAAATTGTGCAGTTGAGATTTTTGTTGAACTCTGAATTGCCTGAAATTCCAAAAATTACAAATACTCAGAGAAAGAATGCATTTTTGTAGCTCTTCGAGTTTTAATTTTGTAAATTGTTTCTTGTGTATTATTTTCCAGTAACTGATCGCGTTAGTCTTTTAGTAAGTATCACATATTCCTGGTCTTCCACGTAGAATTGAAAGAAAGCAAACATGTTTTACAAACATTATCCCGCACATTGCGAGCTAAAATATTTACATCGACAAATTGGATTAACATTTAATGAAAAATACCACGAAAACTAAATTATTGTATTCAGAAATACTTTTTTGTCTTTCTCAACTGCGTTATAGAATTTCCATACCTCTCGCTTGTCAGATTATTTTCTAAACCAACAATTTCCGACCTCCAACAATTTTTCTATGAATTCGAAAAATATTTCAGAATTTTGTCAAAATTTATATTTTCGATTTTTCATAATTAATACGTTTTTTCTCGTGAAGAGAAAGGAATGTTAGTGATGCGGACGAAATAGACGATTTTTCGGCAGAAAAACTCTTATTGTCGAACCCTGGTAACGAAAAAAGTGAATAAATCTTGTTCCTGTAAGTAGTAAATTACTTGTTAAACTCGTTGGGTTGTCAGAATCAACGGTTTGTGA